>JZKD02S2151033.1:90680-100964 GCA_000966675.3 Picea glauca
CAAGAACAAAGAAGCTACATCATCGTCTATAGATTCAGAAGGCTGGTTGCACTCTGGGGATATTTGTCGTATCAATGAAGAAGGGCATGTATATATCGTAGACAGACTAAAAGAGCTCATCAAATACAAAGGACTCCAGGTATGTCTAGTTACCTCTCCTTTAATATCAACAGTAATTCATTGTACCCACTTGAGAAATTTTGCAATTCACATTCATGAGATACTGTTTATTATGGCACGAAAAACCATTTCAGATAGCACCAGCCGAATTGGAAGAGCTTCTGCTGTGCAATCCAGAGATTGAAGACTCTGCAGTAATACCGTGAGACTTCCCAGCTTTCTATTGCATTTTTTGGGCAACGGAATTGTATAAGAGAAGCCCAGGCAGAGACTTATTTTGTCAGGAGAGGGGAATCTGATTCAGTGAATAGCAAAAATTTGAATAAATTGAATAAAAGGAGAATCTAAATCATTATTTTGCATCGCTATATACTGTGCTTATACCACCATATATTTTGTGTATTGACAGTGGTTGGGGGATGTGTTGGCAGATACCCAGATGAAGAAGCAGGTGAAGTTCCTATGGCATTTATAGCGAAGAAGCCTACAAGCAATCTAACAGCAGAGGATGTGATTGAATTTGTTGGAAGACAGGTGATTGATTGTTTCAAGTGTTTGATTTCTTAAGTTTTATGAGGGTTTTAGTTTACTTAGGAAGCTCTATCTTCTGCATGTAATTTGGCATTTGTGTGTGGATCTGATGGAATCAGGTGGCTCCATACAAGAAGATAAGAAGAGTGGCGTTTGTGGTTTCCATTCCGCGAACCGAGTCTGGAAAAATTCTCAGAAAACATCTGAGAGCACTCGTCGAGCCAAAAACTTCAACCCCTTCAAGGCTGTGAACCATCTGACTTGCATCTTCAACAATAAACGTAATATTTCCTCCATGAGATCAACTAGGTTTGGTGGCATGGGCTTCACAACTGATAATTTCAACCATCTTGAAAGGAGAGTATCTGTTTTTTATGGTCGATATCCAACAAACCTAATGGGTATGAAGTCAAAATTTTCAGCCTCAGGTCATGTGACAAATTCTATTGTCAATGTTTTCTTGAACATTCCCAGTGCCCTCTGAACGACAACTCTTTTCACTTGAATTTCCTACCTCCTGAGTATCATGAAGATGATAGTAGACCTGATCAATGTACCATCAATACACAGACAAAATTTTTACCTCGCACTTTTAAGGGTGGAGGAATAGTGCGTATAGCTGGATATGCTATGCTATTATTGATTTGGACATACGCTACGTTTTTTCTATTTTTTTTCAAACAAAAAATCTTAAACACATCTCATTGTCTGCATTTACCTTGATTGATGGCTTGCCGTCCTATCTGTCTGGCAAGCAGACAGGCTGATTATGGAGGCGCTCTCTCTGCATGCATGCAGCGGTAGAGATCCGTTCTGGAGCGAACTCTTCTCGAGTAATGGTTGAGTTGACCCTGCTTCTTTATGCTCAAAACTTCGAAAAGTCTGGTCAGCTTTTCCACTTTGTCCTTTTTCCTGCTATCATATAAGAGGACCAGTCCTTCTGTGAACTCCAATAAAAAATCTTAAACCCATCTCATTGTCTGCATTTACCTTGAAATGAGAGTTAATGATAATAATTACCTATTATAAGAATATAGGTATATAATTAGACACATTGTTTCTTTCTTTCATTGAGATATGATGGGTTTATGCATGTTGCAAAACTTTCACAGGTTTTTAAAGGAAACAAGGGGAATTTCCAGATCCAATCATGATTTATCAAGCATCTTGTTGATTGGTAAATTGTTTGTAATCAAGGATCTTGTTTATGGATAAAATTTAAATTTGATGGGTAAATGGTTTGTTATGAGGAAATTTAAACTTAAATATTAAATACTATTTATATTTTAGTTTTTTCATATTTTAATTTTCTCATGGTCAATTTCATGAAATGTATAATACAATTATGTTTATAACTTCATGAAATGTATAATACAATTATGTTTATAACTGTGAAATTTAGTTTTCTCATATTTTAATTTTCTCATGGTCAATTTCATGAAATGTATAATACAATTATGTTTATAACTGTGAAATTTAATGGATGATATTGGTTTGAAATTTTTACTTTGGAAATGCCAGTGTAAATCTCAACTATATCAAGTTATCAACCCTCTTGCAATAAGATGAATTTAGACTACATGTAGTCTTAATCAACTCAATATCTAATGCATAACTTAAAAGTTATGTATATATGTGTACATAAAAAAAAATTATGCACATATGTGTACATAAAAATATAATTATCATTATGGTATTTATATTTAAATTGTAACAATATTCTATTGAAGTTATAATGGGGAATTTTTTTAGGTTAAAGTATATTTTCTAGTTTTAAAACTTATAAAATTAATATTTAATAAATTAACTTAATAATGTTATGCAAAAGCAAAACATAGATTAACAAAAGGAAATTGTTATTTAAAAGAGTTATCATTTTATTATTACATTAGCTTCTTCATATCTCTAGTAAATCCTAATTTATTGGAAAAAATTGACATGATGAGCAACGAGGATAAGAAGGTCCCAAGTGGTTGAAAGGTCCTCTACTGAAATAGTGATGCTAAGTTCCAAGATTCCTTCTCTCATTCCCAGTCCTTTAGCATCGAAATTCGATTTGATGTTGCCATGGATACCCTATCCTTACCCTTCATGTCTTCGTTGAAATTGGACTTCGCTTGGGTCCTCCACAATCTAGTGTTTTTCATAAGCTTGGTTAATTTGAACTTATGACATTGATGTTCACAATGCAACTCTTGACACTACGTCAAACTTCATTGACATCCCCCACCATGGTTGGGCAACATGCATCCATATCCATTGAACTATAGAGAACACCAAGGTCAAAATATGGGGTAGAACAAACCTTAAGCGTAGATGAAAGAATTCATCAATTGACCTTTATATGATATCATGGAGAAGGCTGCAAACTACTTCTAATATGGATAATTTGGATGAATTTTGTCCAAGATAGCTCTCGAGGAGAGTATGAGATGCACTAAACAAATCCTTTACCATGACTTTGACAACCTCTTCTAATAGAGATTTTGTTGCTTGTGCAATTCTCGGGGGATACGAGGATCCCTGTGGATGATTTACTAGTTTCTAGCCAACCAAACTTTCTAAGATAAAAAAAAAAAACTTTGTAAGAGCCATCCATGCTCTATCTAAGAGTGAATTTTGTTTATCTTCAAATGCGGAGAAATTTTTTCCATGACATTAGAATTGGTTTCAAATTGTTGAGATGCTTGAATGTAACCTATGGTTCATTGAAGGCCATTCTCCAAGTATGTTTCATGATCCCACAAACCAAAAATAGATGGATGGAAGTCCCCACTTTTTTTTTTGCACAAAGCACAAATAGAGGTCTTGTAAAATTCTCTCTTTTGCAGACTTTATGTTGTGAGATACTTATCATGCACCGGGTACCAACATAAGAAGTTAACTTCTATGTTTTTTTCACATGTCCATTGCCTTTGCCAGATTATTGAGGGAAGACAAAGATCATCTTGAGCAAGGAGTTGAGCTTCATATCTTTTCATCAAGTATTTAGACTCCCATGTTCCTCCTCGTTTTTCTGATTTTAAACGCCATGTTCATCCTCATTTTGTTGAGATTTGAAGAACTCTGCGACAACGTCCTCTCCTTGTGCTAGTAAGGTTTCAGTTAGCTCTTCATTTTGTATTTGTTGTTGGATGTCTACTAGAGTCCTCTCCCAAGATTCTCATTCTTTTGTTGGAGGTGAGCATATATTTTTTCCCTATGACCAAAGATCAAACTTCAATGTCTTAATTTATAGCTCCCAAAAATAATACTAGGGAGAGCCAAGGACCTGAGTTTTGCATGACCATTGAATGAGCTCGCACACCTCCTATTTTTGAGGCCATAGGGGATTAAATTTAAAGGGATAGGGGCCATAATACTCCATTGGTTCAATCTGAAATTGAGGGGATAAACTCTAAGAGTTGAGATTCTCTTATGAGGATGGAACTATAAACCAAGAATTTGCCGAATTGCTCTTAAATATGGCTTAGGCCCAAACACTTGTCATTCCAAGTGTACTTACCTTCATGAGGTTGTAGGTCCAAAAGGTCCCCATGAGAAATGAGGTTATCCACCATTTCATGACATGGATCTAGGACAAAAAAACTCCCCTAAGCTTCTCCAATATAGTGAGAATAATATTGAGATCACTAACCATAATTCCATTGTCTAAGGCAATTGATTCATCAAAGGATTTGTGTGATGCCTCATTCTTTTCCATGTAATTGTTTGGGGAGTATATGTTGAATATCTGCATCAAGCAACCTATGTTTTGTCAAACACTTGAGAGAAGGTCCAAATATTCCCCTTATGAACATGAGTGGAATCCAAAAACTGGTGGTGCCAAAGTGTATCTACCCCACTAGAAGAGTCTTGAGAACTAATGTGCCTTCCTTAGCACCCTCTCCAAATATGAGGGATTAACTCTCTTAAAGTGATTTCATCTACTTGGTTTCCTGTAAAAAGAATAAAAGTGGATTTTTTTTATCTTAATGAGTCCACATATGTAGTCCTACTTCTTTTACCTCCTACTATATAAATCTAAGGGAGGATCTTAATTTGAATCTTGGATTGGATTGGTGTGGTTCCCGCTTCAATGGTGTCTTACAAGGTTGTTTATGACCCCAATGCTTTGCCTCACGCTACTTCTTCTTCTCAGAGTTCATTATTTGTTTTTCTTCCCTGGATTTGGTTGCTTTGGGGTCTTCCAAGTCTTCATATTCCTACACCTATTGTGCCTTATTTCTTGTGAAAACTCCACTAGGAAATTCTAGTCCAGGTTGCTTCAAGGGTAGATCTGCAATTTGCTTCAAAGATGGGGTTATAACTTCCCCAAGGTGATTATGAGTGTTGTTGCTTGGTTATACAACTTGCTCAACCACATAGTGCATTGAAGACTAAATTTGAAGGTTTGTGGGAGGAACCACTCCTAACTGATTTGGTGAGGGCTCTGCTACTAATCTTCTTGCTCCATATATTTCTCCACTCAAAGATCTCTACCCAGGATTTCAAATCTATTTTTTGTGGGGGAAACACAATCATCTTTCACTAATTGAGCTTACTTGTTGTTTACTTCTTTGTTGGGGCAAAGAGATTTTCCATCAAAGGCGCTTTATAATTATGTGCCATCCAAGTCTTCTTATAAATCTTGGCAGATGACCATATTGAAGAAATAATTGCACTTGAAGGGAATCTATTTGTAATGTAGGGTTTCAATGTGTACCCACCCTTTAAGATTTCATTAAACTACTTCAAGGAGTCCTTTCTCTAGTTAATCTCCACACAAATTCAAGCACAAACATGTTGGATGACCTTTGGTTTCACCCTTTTATGAACCAACCTAGGGAATTCCCTATTGAGATCAATGTTTTACCATCCCAGAAGATCAAGGGTAAATGAGGTAGCAAACCTAGACTAGGAAGGTTGAAGGAATCTCCTCTTCTAGATTAAAATGAAGGGAACAAAAATATAGATAGATGTTTTTGGGGCCCATAAAAACATAGTTACCGACTTAACAAGAACTATGACCTCAAAACAAGAACTCTAGCTCTAAAAACCCAAATTTTTGGGTACAAAACACCAAAATCAACCTCCAAATCGAAAAGTGATGCTACTAGTAGCATTCCTTTTTTTTCTAATAATTAAAATTACCACCTTTTCAACCATGGCCTTAAAACCCTCGTAATGTTTCCAACAAAACCCTTAAAATTAATCAAAATATGACTTGATCGACCAGGGTTAGTGATCAAAATATGGCTTGATAGATGAGGGTTAGGGTCCCTACAAAGAAATGAGTATCCTACTTTGCTTCTATAATCATGGTCATCATCACAAAACCTAAAGCAATTGTAAGCATAATTATACTTTATGTTGTTGGATACATTTTGGAATAGTTCAAAGTTCTAATATTTGCAATAAGAGATTATGCATGTACACATCTTCCTACATGTTGCACTCTATACATTGGAAAATTGCTTGACAAGATGCTTGTGGAAGTTAGGGAAAAAACCTTAGCCACAAAGAACAAATAGAATCTTCAACATGGTAAATGAATAATAGCCAACAACTATTTTCCTTATATCGTCGATCTCTTTTGGCATTCATGTGAATGGTTTAGGGAAACTAGTCATTGTGTCAATTAGAGTGGTTTGACCATTGAAGTCAAAGGAACCATATATGATAGGATATCTCTCAACAAACTATTATATCTCATAGATAGGAACATTAATGTTCGACAAAACAAGGTATTCCAATAGAGGACGAATACCTTCAGTGACCACTTACACAACTAAATCAAGGATCAACACACCGATGTTTTTACATGGTAAAACCCTCAAAAAGGGAAACAATCCACAACCCTAGCCAATGTGGCCACTTGAGGCAATATATTAATGCAAAAGAAAAATATTTTACAAGAGATTTTCTTACAATCAATCATCAACAAATGACCCTCCATGCTCTTTAAATAGAGATCATGGACCAATTGGGTGTTAAGCCATGGATCAATGTATCTATTAAGATCAAGGAGAATATGAGTTTTCAGATCACTCTATGTCTAGAACATATCGTGATCATCATATTACATAACTACAAATTCATACTAATGCATACTAAATAAACACACTTTTACCTAAAGACACATTAGACCAAGTTGATCTTAACTAAATCTTAGGTGCCTAAATATCCTAACAATTCCTAGGTAGTAAATTGCATGGGAGAGGAGACACTTACATGTGCATTGATACCCCTCACATCTAGGGGTAACTAGAGGAGATTTTTCTTTTCTGTGATCCACATCACAAACAACAGTTTTGATGATGGCAGTTAGGATTCTCCATGGATAGTTTCCTAGAGATGCCTTCCACTTTATGCACAATGTGCTCACATTAGATGATATGGTGCATGACACATATAAGGAACCTTGTTTTAATGCTTCACATTAATTGTTAATGCTCAATGCACTTGACATGAAAATAGTGACTATGGTTTAAATAAAATGATGGATCATGATGCTTTGAATTTGTACATTTTTCTTTGTTTCACCTTGGTGGTCATCGTCGTCTCCTAGTCAAGTATTGTCACTCTCAGGCAGTGTTTTCCTACTCGAGGGGCTTTATAGGGATAACATGTCCATATCCCAATCCATATGTAACATGCTCCATATTTCCCATGTCCATTATCCCTTCTTTTGGGTTGGTTGTCATATGTCACCCATAAAGGTTCATGCTTCATAATCCCATGAGAAAAGGAGATAGGATGCTCGAGGTTGATGCAGCTTGAATATATATATATATATAAATATAAAATGATAAACTCAAAATGAAAAGCAAAGTCAATAACCAAGAAAGAATAAAGAAGCTTGAGCTTTGCCCCCTTGCTAGAAGGCCATCACCCCAAGTCCTATGCAATGAATGCATACCTAACAAAAATGACTTAACAAATGAAAATCAAAGGCCAAAAAAGTTAGACTGAATATAGAAAAAGGAAAATAGGGGTTTGGAAAGACACAATACCAAGGAAAGGGTAACTCATTTCCTAAGTGCTCCCTCATACAAAGGCACTCATGACAATGACTATCATACATAACCTTAATGACTATGCCACCACCCATTAAGTAAACCCCAAACCATATCATATTTCATTACACCTACTCCTTGATGGGTTTCTTGGGAAATACTCATTTTCCTAAGTACCAACACACCTAATAGGGGTTAATGATGATCCTGCCATACCTAAACTTGGAAAATTGTATAGGTTTTTAAGCTAGTGTGAAATTCAAAGAGGATGCTTAATGTGATCTATCTAATGGATTATACATTGACATGATTCACTTTCTATGTTGCATTTGACTTGGGTACATGCCTCTAGGTTTGATGGATGGCGTATTTCACATGGCTATTCACTTGATTGAGCCTTGGTCCTTTGGAGGATGTTAAGGGGTTGCTTGCACATTTGATGGAGGCCTTCCCACTATTTTAGAGAGGTTGTTTTACATTATTTGGAGGATGTTGAGCCTTATGAGGATACGACACCCTTTTTTAGACGTCCTATCACCTGTTGGATATGACATGGCACCTTGATAATGGGGCGTTTCATCTTTTCATGATGATTTGGCACATTTGACGAGACGTCACACCTTTTGGGGATATGACATAACACTTGAGGATGAAACTTTGCACCTTTTGGAGGGTATGTTTCACCTTTTGAGCCCCTACAGAGTCCTTTGGAGTGAGTCATCCACACTTGGAGGTCATTTATGCCACCTGCATGGCCCTTGGCATGCATTTATGAGGGACGATTTGGCACTAGAGCATCTTTACTTCATTTTGCAGGCATCATTGGGGGTCTTACTGACCTATCCACTCTTGTATCATGGATATTTTATATCATGTTGCCTTATATCTAGGGTTTGTAAGAGATAAAGGCATTATTTTATGTTCTTAGGGATTTTGATGGATGAGAAGGGTGCTTGATCTATCATATAAATAAGAGAAGCACTTCTCACTTGTAAATCATTGCTACTTGTGGAGAATTATCACTACATGTCTATTATTCTTCTCTCTTCTCTAAAATCACTATGGATGGCTAGTTAGAGCAACCTCTTGTGGAGATGACTTTGTGGATGATTTTACTACTTCATGGGTGTGCATAGATAGGGTTTTGAAGGTTGAAAGATGTCTTGAGTAAGTGTTCTAATTTATCTTGTGGATTTTATTTATGGATGAATGCTAGTGTAATTGTGCTTCTCTAGTGATGGTTGTGCATTCTCTTTATTTCTTCTAGAACAAATCCCTCTCTTCATAGCTCTTGGAAGGTTACTAGTGGAGTACCTTCCCTTGAACCATATTGGAGTTTAAGTAAGGTACTAGGAGGATCTTCTAGGGTTTGTAGTGGACAACCCTAGATATCACCCTAGATTCACTTACATCTCTTCAAGGGAATCCTTAATTGACCCCATATGCCCACAAAAAAATATAGTAGGCACTAGTCTTCTTCCAATAGTCAATCATAAAACTCAAAATTCAACTTTTATTTTATGTTTTAGGGTTAAATTAGAGTTTTATAACAACTGTGAACATTTGTGTTGGCATTTGCGCATATATTTGTATTGATAATCATATTTTACCATAAAATTTGTCTTGTTGATTGTATTACAACCCTATTAGGGCTAGAGGTCCTGATAGCTTGGATTGTTACATGCATTTTAATTTATAGATTTAGTTGGTTTAATAAACCCTAGTTTAATTCATTATCTTAGCTCTATTTTTCATTTCCTTATAACTTGGTTCAAGAGATAAATCATATCGTTGTTGTGACTCGTTCTATTGATGCAATTTTATATCTTTTATGCAATTTTTACAACAATCATTCTTGATTTTCATATTGAGTTGTTTGGCGATTGTTTTGCATGCAATAGTTACTTGATAAACCCCCTAAGTCAACCTTAGAACACTTTTAACCAAATCTGGAATTTACTTTGAGTAACCACCTTATCGTTGACTTTATTGATACATCTCTTTGGTGGTGAATTGGGTAGATACTTAGGAGGCCTTAGACTTGAGTGTGTCTTTCCTTAGGAGTCTTAAGTGATACTAGGGAATCCTCCTTTACGTTGGATACATCTTTCACTAAAAAGAGGGAAGTTGTTGTTAATGTGACAGTGGTAACATTTTTTGTGTTCCACTAGTCTTGGCACCTTGTGAAGGATTTTTACTAAGGTGCTATATCGTGTGGTAACA
Source organism: Picea glauca (assembly GCA_000966675.3). Classification (NCBI taxonomy): domain Eukaryota; kingdom Viridiplantae; phylum Streptophyta; class Pinopsida; order Pinales; family Pinaceae; genus Picea; species Picea glauca. Next base: position 100,553 of record JZKD02S2151033.1, read on the forward strand.
TGCACTATTGGTATGAGAGGGTCAAGCTAATAGCATGATGCACAAACAAATCTGAGATAAGAATAAATCCCAACAATAAACTTGAATTTTTCTAGTGACATGGCTTATTCCATAAACTAAATTGAAGTGTGTTGTCGGGATGACTACTAGGGCACACACTGCAACAAGAAAAAAATAGAGGATTGGGGTGTGATTTCATGTGGCATAGATGTAGGAGAGTTGCATGGGTTTCTAAACCTATGTGTGTGGTGAACCCTCAGTCTTTGTTCACATCTACTATCATTCTCTAAAAGGCATATTGCTTTGCTAATAATAAATAAAACTCTTTGAAAATATGTTATAGGAGTTGGTGGCCATCAATGTAAGGGTTGATTATAGACTCGAGTTGCTCAAGTTTTGAATTTATCTAGAA
>JZKD02S2151033.1:109599-127550 GCA_000966675.3 Picea glauca
TTTACTTCATTTTGCAGGCATCATTGGGGGTCTTACTGACCTATCCACTCTTGTATCATGGATATTTTATATCATGTTGCCTTATATCTAGGGTTTGTAAGAGATAAAGGCATTATTTTATGTTCTTAGGGATTTTGATGGATGAGAAGGGTGCTTGATCTATCATATAAATAAGAGAAGCACTTCTCACTTGTAAATCATTGCTACTTGTGGAGAATTATCACTACATGTCTATTATTCTTCTCTCTTCTCTAAAATCACTATGGATGGCTAGTTAGAGCAACCTCTTGTGGAGATGACTTTGTGGATGATTTTACTACTTCATGGGTGTGCATAGATAGGGTTTTGAAGGTTGAAAGATGTCTTGAGTAAGTGTTCTAATTTATCTTGTGGATTTTATTTATGGATGAATGCTAGTGTAATTGTGCTTCTCTAGTGATGGTTGTGCATTCTCTTTATTTCTTCTAGAACAAATCCCTCTCTTCATAGCTCTTGGAAGGTTACTAGTGGAGTACCTTCCCTTGAACCATATTGGAGTTTAAGTAAGGTACTAGGAGGATCTTCTAGGGTTTGTAGTGGACAACCCTAGATATCACCCTAGATTCACTTACATCTCTTCAAGGGAATCCTTAATTGACCCCATATGCCCACAAAAAAATATAGTAGGCACTAGTCTTCTTCCAATAGTCAATCATAAAACTCAAAATTCAACTTTTATTTTATGTTTTAGGGTTAAATTAGAGTTTTATAACAACTGTGAACATTTGTGTTGGCATTTGCGCATATATTTGTATTGATAATCATATTTTACCATAAAATTTGTCTTGTTGATTGTATTACAACCCTATTAGGGCTAGAGGTCCTGATAGCTTGGATTGTTACATGCATTTTAATTTATAGATTTAGTTGGTTTAATAAACCCTAGTTTAATTCATTATCTTAGCTCTATTTTTCATTTCCTTATAACTTGGTTCAAGAGATAAATCATATCGTTGTTGTGACTCGTTCTATTGATGCAATTTTATATCTTTTATGCAATTTTTACAACAATCATTCTTGATTTTCATATTGAGTTGTTTGGCGATTGTTTTGCATGCAATAGTTACTTGATAAACCCCCTAAGTCAACCTTAGAACACTTTTAACCAAATCTGGAATTTACTTTGAGTAACCACCTTATCGTTGACTTTATTGATACATCTCTTTGGTGGTGAATTGGGTAGATACTTAGGAGGCCTTAGACTTGAGTGTGTCTTTCCTTAGGAGTCTTAAGTGATACTAGGGAATCCTCCTTTACGTTGGATACATCTTTCACTAAAAAGAGGGAAGTTGTTGTTAATGTGACAGTGGTAACATTTTTTGTGTTCCACTAGTCTTGGCACCTTGTGAAGGATTTTTACTAAGGTGCTATATCGTGTGGTAACATGCACTATTGGTATGAGAGGGTCAAGCTAATAGCATGATGCACAAACAAATCTGAGATAAGAATAAATCCCAACAATAAACTTGAATTTTTCTAGTGACATGGCTTATTCCATAAACTAAATTGAAGTGTGTTGTCGGGATGACTACTAGGGCACACACTGCAACAAGAAAAAAATAGAGGATTGGGGTGTGATTTCATGTGGCATAGATGTAGGAGAGTTGCATGGGTTTCTAAACCTATGTGTGTGGTGAACCCTCAGTCTTTGTTCACATCTACTATCATTCTCTAAAAGGCATATTGCTTTGCTAATAATAAATAAAACTCTTTGAAAATATGTTATAGGAGTTGGTGGCCATCAATGTAAGGGTTGATTATAGACTCGAGTTGCTCAAGTTTTGAATTTATCTAGAATCAGGTCAACGACTTGAGTTAATGCTTTGAATAGGGTTTTATTATTTTTGTTTGGTTATGATATGATACAAAATGGTTTTCACTTCAAGGGATCTCATGGTGGTTGCAATACAATGTTCAAGAATCCATAGATGTTGAAAATTCACTTAATTGTTTTTTTCTTTGGGATTATATGTTAGACAATTGGCAGAGTTGGGACTTCTCACAACAACGTCTCAGTATTTTCTCTTCAAATCATTGCACTAGGGAATAATTAAGAATAGTAGTGTTTATTGGACCCTAAGGTTTGGTAGAGGTTGCACGTGCGCCACAAGTCAGCACTGTGCAGGCGCTCAAGAATATGCATTTCACAGTGCCAAGTTTCAACGTCTACACCAACCAAGGATTTACTACATGCACCAACCCATTTTATACTGCATGCAGGGACTTAAAGAGACCGCATGCATGTCAGATCAACAAATATCTTTAGGAATCATTGTAATTATTTTTGTAACAACCCAACCGGTCATGGTTGGCATTGTGGATGATCTAGCAAGTTTGTTATGATTTCCATGCTCTGTGGAAGATATGGGGGGATTCATGTGGATATGTAAGGGTGGGGTTTTTGTTCATTAGGTGTGATCAAGTAGTATGAGAATGTGTAAGTTATAGAGGACTTAGATCTCTCGTTCCATTTTGTATCAATTCAGATGTTCAGAGATATTGTGTGTATGAATATGAGAGAGAAAGTAGATATGAACACATGGATCAGCTATGTTTTGGCTATTAAGACATCTTGAGCAGGATTTGGTCTCTGTGTATGGAAATGTATTTGAATTCTGTAACACCCATGTTTCCCCCAGCTTGTAAATATAACTTTAACTTGCCAAAAGACTGTGGAAAACTGAATATGTGTGAATGTTGGATTTGATGAACCTTTTTGTTATAAAAGGTAATGTATGTATTTCTGTTATTAATTAAAAATGGATAGTGTTTCAAAACTTTTGAAGGGGGTTTGCCAAGGTAGATCAAGATGTTATGAGAGAGATGGTGAGGGGAACTAGAAATGGTTGAGATGACCCCCACCAGACCAGTGCCTTATTGGATTTAATTACTTAAACCCAGAAAAGTCCTCTGACCCAGAAATAAGTTACCAGTCAGGCTAGTAGTTGGAAAGTACTCCTCAAGAGTTTATGAGGAGATGGGAAGAGTACCCATATAAAATATTACCTGACCTACCCATGAACTGGGAAATCGGACCCACACAATTTTTCTGAGAAACACAAGAAAAGAAGGGAATTCGTGGGCAGAGAAGGCTGGAGAGGAAGAGGAGTCAGGAGATCATTCTTCCAGAAAAAGAGGAACACGTGCATCTCTCTAGTTTTGAAGAGAACTAAGAAACAAACTTGCTCTGGGTGCAAGATTTTTTTGAAAGATTTTTCAGTCCAAGATGATAAACGAGGTTGCAGAGAAGGCGAGTGACTGATAAAGTACTCATTCCAGGCCCCCTTTCTTGGTGGAGGGAAAACCATTTTTCCAAGTTCTCGTGGGAGGAGGAGAGTAACCTTTGTCCCTAACTATCACTGAACAAGAAAGAAGAGTCTCTCTCAGAGCATCATGGTCTAGCTAGGGGGTGGCCAACGGTAAATCCATTCAGGAGTGGTTGTGCCTACGGTTGGGTGGAAACATGCACTCCTCTCAATAGTTGATTGATCACGATTTTGGTTTCCTGATAAGTATTTTTATACTCTGTGTACTAGAATGGAAGTTATGATTGAATGTCTGTGTTTATGATCAACATTTACATTGTTTGATTAATCATTAGAAATGCTTACTATTTTTCTATGAGCCCCTGTATTTGCATGGTTTTTGTTTTCCTCTGCTTAGTAGTCGAAAAATGATTAGACATGGGTTTTTAGATGAAGTTGAGAATACGTTTATGGTTCCTGCACTGGTCGAAAATTCCTTAAGAGAATTTTCCCAAGGATTGTTCTCGCAAGGTAAGAGTTAGGGTAGAATTCAATGGAATGTTTTAGTCTCGTTGATCCCTCGAAAGGTACCTTTCCCTGTTTAGAATTTAAGCTCTGTGAATGGAAGGTGCTCCCTTCAAACCATTAGTCTGTGTGACCAAGGACTCATGTCCACGCCCTTAACCAAATATTGGCTAAGAACTATTAGTGTAGCCTATGGAGCTCGATAAGTTCCACATGATCGAGACCTTGGAACCCTTCCCTAGGACCGAAAGGAGCTAAGCTATCTTTGGCTTGTGAACTCTGGGAGTTCAAAGCTACAGTATGCTATGAATTTACAACCTTCAAAACCAATCAAAGGAAACCTGTTGTTTCAGTTACCAGCGAGGTTGACCGACATCTTGAGATTTCTCTTAACCATGTCTGTGGGATCTGTCCCACTGTTAAACCCTGACGCACTTATCGATTGCTAAGTAACACGAACCGTAGATCCGAGGATAGTCGGGAGCTTCCCTGACCGTTGGATCTACGTCATGGTCAGTTTGGTGTTAACCACTTCGTGAGAACAGAGGTGTCATAGCACCAAAACCCCTGAATATTAGAGTTGTGAATTAATGTGAGTTGTAGATCTAGGAGTCCATTGAGAACCCTTCCCATCCATCTGATCAATTAGTTGGAGGATTTTCCCATAACACTTCAGTGAAGTCCTACTCTGGGAGAAAAGGAGTGTTAAGCGGGTAGAACCCCCGAATGACGAAGTCACTAATTAACATAAACCGTTGATCCGAGGATTCTTCGGGATCCCTCCTGACCATCAGATCTAGACCATGGTCAGCCCGACACTGACCACTCTTGGAGAAAAGGGAAAGTTACACAGTGGATTCCCCAAATCCTGAAGTTACGAAGTAACAAAGACTGTAGATCTATGGATCTACGTGGACACATCTCAACTGTGGGATACAAGGGGCGTTGGAAGGTTGTCATTCCAGAGTGACGTGGCATGTTGATGTCACCCGGGGTGACGTGGAGCCACGTTCGACATGACACATCACCTTGATTCGTTCTTTTTAAAAACCCTATGTTCCCATTAGAACGTGACATGTGTCACCTATTGATGGGGTCATGTGTCATCTCTTCCTTGCCATGTGTCACCCCCCTGACACATACATGCTTGGCCTAATAGCGAGTGGAGTACTCGAGAACCACCTATCCTTGCCTCTTCATTTAATGTGCCATCACATGTAAGGGTGGACCCTTTGGGAGTCCGGGGCTTCAAAACTCTGGAGGTTTGGGTTGTAGTATCTTAGATAAGCCGAAAGGGTCGAAGGTCAGAGCCACATGGAAATATTTTGGGGTCCTTCGAGAGTTCAGGATTTTGGGACTCTGGAGGACATGAACATAGAAAGAAAAAAAGGGCATTCATCGTCTAAGTGCCGAACGTCAAATTCCTATAAACCTGTACGTTAAATGAGGACGGAGTTTCGTCGGTGGATTTAATGGTGGATAGATTTCCACCATAGATGTAGGAGCGCTAGGGAGCTCCGGGACTTCGGGAAACTTGGGATGATATGAATGAGACGAACCCACCTGGACGCCACATGGCCCTTGACCAATAACGCTTGACGAGATTTGGAAGGGCGTAACTCCTAATCCAGAGCTCGGATTCGAGAAGGGTAGCAGTTGCTAGATAGCTCTTCATGAGCATAAGAGGATTCAATATGATTAAGGAAAGAGGAATTTTGATACCCCATCCCTAAAAGGGGTACTTAGGGGTTGGGTGTGTTACAAATTGGTATAAGAGCAGGAAACAACTCTTGGCTTGCTTGGGCTCATGAACGAGTCACATAAAAATCTTGTTAGAGAACTTTTAAGGGGTAACACCCTATATTACCCCTTTCATAAGAAACTTATCTAAACTACTGCTGAAGAGAGTTATGCAACTTTATGATGTTGTTATATGTTTTGGAAAAAAATGTGAATTGTGTGTTGTTCATAAACTAGTAGATAATTAACTAACATAAAATGTTTTATTAGCACTCAAGCAGTCAGTGGACAGCAGGAAAATTGCATCATAAAGGATGGTGACACACCATGAATTGGGGGAAATCTCCCACAATAGAGAGGAAGAATATGATGAGAGGAGGGCGGTGGAAAACCCTCCATATTTGGTTGAAACCGTAAGAAGCCTCATGGCAGAATTACAGAGTTGTAAGACTGAAAATGAAAGGATGGTAAAAGAATAGGAAAAACAAACTGAAATTGACGTAGTCCTACTGAAAATCCTATCAGATATACAAAGACAGCTACAACATGTACTAACAACCAATCACATGGACATACATCATACTAAGAAAACTCCAAGTCCACCTGAGATACAAAAGCATGGTCATGTTGGCCCTTGACCAAGTTTTGGGAGATTCTTGGTCATGTTGACCTATTTTGGACTTCGACAGCCTATCGAAGGAGGAGCGCAAGACGAAGCAAAGATCAAGGGATCTCGTCCCACTTTTGGGTCCTTTTTGGGTGTTTGGGATTATGTAACGGGATTGAGATGTCATCCCACGAGTTTACCCATGCTTAGGCCTATTTTGTAGGTATAAATAGAAGGCTAGGTAATGTTAGAAGTAGAGAGTTAGATCGACATCTATGTGATGTGTGCTAAGTGCAAGTAAGGTCTGTAAGTGCTTTGTGCATGACTGTAAGAGACTTGCAGAGCTAAGTGCAAGTGGTTGTTGTTGAAACAAGGTATGAATTTTTATCTCTAACCAAAGACTTCATTTTTTCCTAGTATGGAGCCGCCCTAATATTAAAAGAAAAAAAAACAAGGAGTTTTCTTATACGACTCATGCCATATAATGACATGATATATTGGGCTTTAGAGAGAGCAAACACGAAGACAAGGAGCATTCTGGATAGCCATGGGGTCGTCATCGGTTCCTTCAGGCCTAAACATATACAAGTAATGTACATGCTACCCCCTAATCCTAAGTATATTTATAATGTTGAATTCATAACCGAATTCCAAAGAAAGAAATGCACAGAGGCATTTCAGACATACCCTGATATAATTAGAGGCTAGTGGGGAGTGCCAACAAAGTTCAGGGCTGATACTCATGAGAAATGTGCCACAGCCTCACTAAATGAATACATGGTCTATGTAGCCATGATGCTTTGTAGACTCTTCGAAAAGAAAAGCCCCACTCATTTCCCTGCGGAATGGGTGCCTCTTCTTCATGAAGCAACGGAAGGTTTCAGTTTCAAATGGGACAAAATCGTATCAGACAATTTATCTAAGGAGGTAACAGAGTACCAAACCAAAAAATCCGAGGGTCAACCAGTGGCCTTCTATATGTCTGCCTACATCATGGACACCATATGCTTCATGACCCCTTTCCCTCTGATGAATTGGAGTTGGAACCCAACCTCCAACAAACCCATTCACGGATATTATTCTAAGTTGTGGGAAGAAAATGCTAAGGATTCCTTCTACGAAATCTCCCACTTCATGGTGATTCCGGTGCACCAGATGTTGTATGGCTACGAGCCTCCCCGTATTTCTGAGTCAGTCATGGAAAGTCTCAAGGTCGTCGCTAATTGGTTTATAGAAGAAATTTTTTTCTACATTAGGGTTTTCAGATGTTTGATCCCTCCCCACGCACTACCAAAATCCCTCCTTGATAGACTGGTATGCAGGGAGGTGTCTCATCAGATAATAATAGGTGGCATCGAGAATGAACTAAAAATGGCCCAAAAGAGATTCTAGCCTATTTTCCCTGTGCAGGTTGGGAAATATTCGCTAATCAATCTAGGGCATTCCAAGGTTGAGGTAGACGCATTAGGAGAGATAAAGTTTCTAAATCTTGATCACAGGAAATATGATCCCGATAAAATTATGGGTAATCACCAAGTCAGCTGCAATCTGAAATCATATGAACATGAACAGTCCCCTTGTGACGACATGTTCAGAGGAGTTACAAGTTATGATGAAGTGTTGGCCAGGTTTAAATCCTTGTCACCTGACTTGCAAAACAATTTCCTGAACTTCCAGAAACATCAGAGAAGTGGTTTACCCGAGGTATTACTACGAGAAGCATCAACCCAGCCTCCAGAACAAGGAAGCGTACAACCAGGTTTTGGATCAGGAGGGCAGAATAAATAAAGTACAAAGAGAATTCCAGAAGAGACCGAAGAGTCTCCACAGAAAACAGAAGGACAAAAGGCAGAGAAATCATGAATGGAAAAAGGGTCTCAGACACCCCCAGTGTCTGATAAACCAAATTTCCCTTCGTCATCTACAATTCATGGTAATACTACCAAAACAACAGAGGAGGTAAGATCTACAGAACTAGGTGCTCCCATCGCCTCTTTGACTCCATTACAATCCACTTTCTGTTTCCCCCAGTTGGGAGCCCTATATGTTAGTGACCTTGAGCCTATCTCCAGAGAAGAGATTCCTCCATCTGATTATTTTTTCAGTAAGAAGAGAAAGGTAGTGTTGAAGCAGGAAATGCATCAAAGGGAAAATGCAATGGTAAAGAAGCACAAAATCATAATAGATGGGCATAATTTAGAGGAAGAAGATTTCACTACCGAAGTAGCTAGTTCTATGGGAGCATTAGCCACAACTAACCAGTTCATTGTTGAAAATATGAAAGCACGTCTGAGACAGAGAAACCTCATGATCGCTAAACTACAAGGCTAATTAAAGGAGAATGAAAAAAGGATTGAAGAAGGTATAAATAAAGGTCTAGACCAAGCCAGAGCTGGGGATAAGAAAGAGATTCAATCCCTGAAAACAAGCGTCAACGAGATGGAAGAGAGAGTGCAGACAAGTCAAACACAAGAAGAAATCATAAATCAATTACAAACAAAATTAAAGTCAATTGAAGATCTAGTCATAGATCTGAAAGTTTTCCAGGCCCAGTCAATGGAAGTGCATGCAGAGCTAGAAGTTGAACAACAGAAGTTGATTTCCAAGATATAGATCCTCCATAATTACTTCCATGAAGTAAGAAATTCTTTTGATAACATCATCATGAAGGAAAAAGAAACTAAAGCAGCAGGGGTCGCTCTTCAAAGGGAAATCATATGTTCAACGAATGAAGAGACATCCAAAACTACAAAATTACCAGCCACAGAGCAAATCAGAGGTGACATTATGCTCAAAGTATGGGAAGCCAACATAATGGAAAACAAAAGAATAGTTAAAGAAATCAAAGATGACTGCGAAGAGGTTTTCGATCTCTTAGACAAACGGTCATTAAACATTGGGAAGGACAATTGCGCAGGGCTTCTAGGGCAGATAAATATTGCGAGACACCAATTAAAGTTTAAAGAAGATCTAAGTGAGATCCAGATGGAGATTTCACAGCTAAAAGAAATGGATGTCACCTTAATCAAAAGGCTGTTGATTCAGCCCAACTTAAAATTGCAGTCAATAAAGTTTGCAGATAAAAGAGTTGAAGACTATTTCCCAAAGATACAAAGAAAGGTATATCTATTCGAAGCAAAGGAGTTTCTAGAGCCTCCCAAAATGTCTACACCTTTCCTCAACAAATGCATCGAATGTGTCAGAGAAAAAGAAGGAGAGTCTCCAACATAGCAATAAAGTACCAGTTTGAAAAGTGTAGCTATAAAAATAAAAGAAAGATAAAGAAAATATTGTAAAACAATTTTCATCTTATTTACGTTAAATAGCTAGTGCCTAGAAATTAGAGATTCCCCAACCGCCAAGGATTGGAAATTTTGTATAAATGTAAATTTTTAGGACTAAGAAAATGGATTTTTTTGGTGGCCATTGTACGAGAGAAACTTTTTGCAGTGATTAATAAGAATGCAAAGTAGAGATTCCAGATCTTCTCAATCCTGAGCTATGTGTTCCCTTTGTTTTTACTCATAGCACATTTTTTCTTAGGTGTATCTTTGATGAAATTTTAACAATAATTTAGCATAATATTTACTACTGGTTCAAGTCGTTGGGTTATCTAATTATTTACAATTTTTCCTCTGTACCTGCTGTCACCAATTTCAAGACCTGTAGATTATTTAGGATGCAATGGTTTGTGTTTCATTAGAGTCCTCTTGTATTTCATCTTTCCTCGTTGCAAAGTGAGATTCTTCCATGATCGATGCTTGATTTTTGTTAAACGATTTTTTGTTTTCACTCGTTACTATCATGTCTTTAAAATCTAACTCAGGAACATGAAACGACCTCTGATTTATTGAATATTAATCTGTGTTTGAAATTTTTTCTCTTATAATCCAAATCAGAAAGCAACACACTTTATTGAACAAAGTTTTAGACCTTCTTCCAACCATTATCCCTCATGACAGTGCCCACCTTAAGACAACCTAATGTAGAAACCGGTCTTTCTAATCAGACTAGAATTTCCCTAAATTTATTTAACATTATCTTGCAAACAGATAACACCTGGGTCGAATTAGAATGTTCATGGGTAGCCATTGAACGGGACATAAGCATCCAAGAAATCTGGGAAGCTCAACGGAGACAGTTAAGGAACCAACCATAGTGGTTATCCTTCAAAGCCAACTTTGTCTACCTTAACTTTCTTTACTCGTATCATATGCTTTGACAGTATAATTTAGAGCCTTAAAGTATAAACTCAGGAACAACATCTTTTTGGCGTCATTGTCAGGGAGCGAAGAAACGGATCTTTTCCCTGGGAAGAATGACATTGACATTTTCTTTCTTTGATAGTGAACAAAGATCAAAAACTTTTTAAGGCTACCTTCATCTTTCACTTGGCGACTCCATGATAAATACGATGGCTTCGAGCCGAAAGAATACCAGGAAGAACCTAGACGACAAATAGACTTCGCCAGTTTCTGATCCGGAAAAGATTTTAAAATCACGAAGATCCCTTAGACAAATCATTTCACCGACACATACCATCTGTCAACCTAATTCTACACAGTCGAACGTTAGGGGAATACTTGAGAGATCCGTCTCGCTCCGCCTTTCAATCGATACATTCTCTTTTCCCGAAGTGCACACTCCTACTACCAAGTACTCTGACAAATGCCCTGTATATCATGATTTAACCCTCGTTGATTCTTCGATATATTCATCTTATGAGTATGGAGAAACAAGTTCTTTTCTTCTTGGGCCTTCTTTCTCCAGTTTCCTGTGTCTTGAAAATCAATTCCCCACAACCTTTCTGTCACATTCAATCACCACCCAAAATATACCAAACTTCCGTGAGCTTTCTCCTCATACATTCTGAATTTCAGCCTCAAATCCATCAATGGCTGCACAAGGAGGTGAGGGAGCTAGAGGCGGTGTTGTAGGTGGTTCCGCAGGAGGAGCAGTAGGTGACCAAGTACCACTCCTTGGAATATTTACTAAGGTGGCTGCTAGATATGCCCCTCTTGTCCTCCCAGTTCCTCTACATGACCTTCCAGAAAATTACATGAAAAGTCTTCCCAAATTCACAGGGGAAGGAGATTTAACCGCACAAGAACACATCAATTTCTTTGACCAATTTGCTGACATCCTCAAAATCGAGCACGAAGATGTCTACTCTAGACTCCTCGTTCAGACTTTCGAAGGACAGGTGAGGACCTGGTTCTGAGCCCTGGCAGCGGGATCTGTAAGGTCTTACGAAGAACTTGAAAACACTTTTATCAGACAATGGGGAGAAAGGAGAGACCACCTCTATTACCTAACTGAATTTGGGGCTCTCAGAAAGAAAATCTCAGAATCAGTTCTTGAGTTCACTCAAAGGTTTAACAAGTTGTATAATAAAATCTCGGTCGAGGTCAAACCTTCTCAACCCGCAGCAAAAGTAACTTTCGCTGGAGCCTTTGACCCCGATTTCGCTCTATTATTAAGAGAAATGAGATCAATAGATCTCACCAAGATGCAAGATGATGCCCTAGAAATTGAATCGAACATGATGGCATCAAGAAAACTAAAAGCCAAAGTAGAAACTGGGAACAAAGAAAATAAAAAATTCAAAGAACAAGGTGGATCCTCTGGACCGGGGAAATCCTCGGGAGATAAAATAGACGAGATGGCTAGGATAATTAGGGAACTGTCAAATAAAATCTCAAAAATGGAACTCGATAAATAAAAAAAATATCATTTTCCTAGGAAAGATTTCAGAAGGAATCCGGATCCTCAAGCCCCACAAAAACTAATTAAGAATGAGGATAAAAAAATCCCAACCCCCTTCAAGGGTGAAAACTTCATTGGAGGGGAAGACCTAGAAGATTTCAAAGAGTTAGACAAGGATATAAATAATCTTGGTGACGATAGTCTACAACCTTATTTATCGAGACAAGATTATGAAAAATCCTTAGATAAAGAAAATAGATCAGAAGATGATGTAAGCAACAATACTTCTGAAGATTTGACCTATCAAGGTATTGCAGATGATATAATAGCTGAATTGCACCAAAAATACAATTTAATACCTCGAAACAAGAGTCTTCCAACTGCCCCAACGAAAAGGATCATGCTGAGGGGCGAAGCTGACGAAGCGGCCCCAAAAACTGCTGAGAAGCAGACTGTGAAAACCAACACCGCTGACACGCAACTTGTCAGGCCAAAGTCAGTAGGAACACCCATCGTGAAAACACAGGTCCCTGGGAGTGAAACCAAATCCACACCACAAAAAAAGCTGAAAAGAAGGGAATGGAGGCCCAAAACATAGAGAGAGACAAATCCATGGGAAATTTTAGTCCTGGGGCACCAAGCTTGGAGGATCTCTCCAGCTTGACATGATGTATGCTACGATTCTAGTTTTTGGAGGACAGTTCACGCGCCTATATAGAGAAACCAGGGTGGCATTCATAGTGAGTGATCCATACAACCCGAATAACTACCCTGTATATATTGCCGATCAAGATTTAGGTAATTGTATTTTATCCATTGATGATGATATTGATGTATGTATTGATGAAAGTTGTACAGAAGAGAAAACAGAAAAATTAAAAATTAAAAAGGATGTATATAACATTGGTGTGTGGAAAATGTTTTTTGACGACGCTTCATCCTACTTTGGAGATGGAGCTGGGGCACTCCTTGTGGCTCCTGATAATCAATTCATAATCCCCTTTTCCTATAAGCTACAATGGAATGCGGACCACACTAATAATGTATGCAAGTATGAAGCCTTAGTGTTAGGGTTAGAAGTCACTAGGAGAATGAAAATAAAAAACCTCAAAGTCTTTGGTGACACCGAGCTAATCATGAAATAGGTAAACCAACAGTACCAGGCCAAACATCCTAGGTTGAGGTCTTACAGGAATTGCATTTGGGATTTGATCGAAAATTTCTTCTCCTCTGTCAAGGTTCACTACATTCCAACAACTAAAAACCAACAGGCTGATGCGTTAGCCAAAGCAGCCTCAACATTCACACCCCCCACTACTTTTAAACTGAAGTACCATATACAAATGAGACACAGGCCTTCCATACCAAATAACATACATCATGGGCAAGTTTTTGAGGACGATGAATAGCTTCACAAATTTTTAGAATCAATAGAGGAGTTTGCTGAAATGCATGCCGACCAAGATAACCAAAATGATCCTATTTGGATCATGCAGGAAGGGGAGGCCCCCAGGAATTCCACGATAAAATCACTAACCATCGAATGCCTGTTTTAAAAAACAACCAGATACCCAAGGGCCTGATTCCCTTGGAAAGGTTATTTAATCAAGATGGCATCCCTTTAAGATCCACTTGACAACCTCAGCTGGAGGAGGTCGAGGACTGCGATGTAAGTACAAAAGAAAATCCTTGGATGGTGAAGCTATCCAAGTATTTGTCCCCATAAATCAAAAGTAGGTATGCAGAATTGATCAGACAATATAAGGACATTTTCGCTTGGTCCTATGATGAATTGTGAACTTATGACAGTACTGTAATAGAACACAAAATTCCTTTGAAACTTGGTGTCAAGCCTTTTAAGCAGAAACTCAGAAAGATAAACCCTATGATGCTACCAATGATAGAAAAAGAAGTTAAAAAAATCCTAGACACCAAAATCATCATCCCACTAAGATATTCTGAGTGGGTAGCTAATTTAGTTCCAGTAAGAAAAAAAAACGGTGAAATCAGACTGTGTGTTGATTTTAGGAACCTAAACCGATCGTCACTCAAGGATAATTATCCATTGCCTAAGATGGACCATGTTTTAGAGAAAGTAGTTGGGGCTAGTAGAATGTCAATGATTGATGGTTTTCCAGGTTACAATTAGATTGCAGTACACCAAGATGATAAGGAAAAAACTTCTTTCACTACCCCTTGGGGCACCTTCATGTACAATAAAATGCCTTTCGGTTTGATGAATGCAGGGGAAACTTTCTAGCGAGCCATGGACATCGCCTTCGTGGGCAAGATAAACAAGTTTTTTGTTATCTATATTGATGATCTGACTGTTTTTTCAAAATCCGATGCAAAACATCTAGTGCACCTGAAGCAAACTTTCGAGAAATGTCGTAAATTTGGTTTGTCCCTTAATCCAAAAAAATCTCATTTCGTTATGCGAGAAGCTAAGATTTTAGGTCATATAGTGTCTAAATATGGAATCAAAGTTGATCCCAAAAGAATTGAAGCAATAGATACTATAAACATCCCTAGAAATGTAAAAAAAATTCAGTCTTTCTTAGGAAAAATAAATTTCTTGAGAAGATTCATCCCTAACTTCGCCAAAATTGTGAAGCTGATCACATATATGTTAAAAAAGAACAGTGAGACGAAGTGGACAAGTGAAGCCAAAGCATCTTTTCAACAAATCAAGAAAGTTATCAACAAAGCGCTAGTCTTGGCAAGTCTTAATTACACAAAAGAGTTTCTGATTTTTTCCTTTGCTTCCGAACACACTATCGCAGCTGTACTGTTATAGAAAAACGAAGAAGGCTTTGAACAACCTATTTCTTTTTTCAGTAAAATTCTGAGAGACACTGAGTTGAAATACAATATACTAGAAAAACAAGCTTACACAATGGTGAAGGCTCTCAAGGCTTTCAGAATGTACGTATTACACTCGAAGATCATAGCCTATGTTCCTACAAGCTCTGTTAAAGGCATACTGGTTCAACCAGATAGTGAAGGGAGAAGAGGCATATGGCTAGCTAAGATTCAAGAGTTCGATCTAGAATTCAAACCAACAAAACTCATTAAAGGCCAAGGTCTAGCTAAATTGCTAGCCGAATCAAACTTGCAGGCACTCAGGTTAAATCAGTTGCGAGAAGACGAGGGTTTTCTAGAGATAGATGAACTTGATTTCGCTACACCGACAGTTGAGATTCAAGATAGGTTTTCTACTTCAGTTTGGTACCATGATATTGTTTTTTACCTTTTGACTCTTCAATGTCCCAGTGAACTAACCCCATCTAAAGCTAGGACACTGAAGCTACATGCTATAAAATATTGTATTATAGACGGAAAATTATATTGGAAAGATCCCCTGGGTTTCTTGCTGAGCTATTTAGTCGAGACAGAAACTGAAAAGGTTATAAATGAGTTCCATGAGGGAGTGTGTGGAGGACACCATGCTTGGTGAGCTACATCTTATAAAATCTTAAGAGATGGATATTACTGGCCCAAACTATTCACAGATGTAAACACCAAAGTCCAAACTTGTACTCCCTGTCAGTTGTTTACAGGTAAATAGAAAGTCTCAGCTTCATCTCTAGTTCCAGTTAAAACTGAAGCTCCTTTTCAGCAATGGGGCCTTGATTTCATTGGAGAAATTCATCCACATTCCAGTGCTTAGCAAAACTGGATTCTAACTACAATGGACTATTTTACTAAGTGAGTGGAAGCTATTCCCACGAGAAACGCGATTGACTCGGTAGTAATCCATTTTCTAGAAGAAAATATTTTATCCAGATTTCGCTGTCCTCGAAAGATAGTCACTGATAATGCGCAAGCGTTTAAATCAATGGCTATGATCAGCTTTTGCCAAAAATTTAACATCATATTAGGACACTCCACAACTTATTATCCACAAGGTAATGGTTTAGCTAAGTCATCTAATAAAAGTCCGATAACCATGATAAAAAAGGTCTTGACTGAGAACAAGAAAGCGTGGCATATCCATTTGAAATACGCTCTATGGGATAACAGGATAAGTACCAAAAGGTCAATTGGGATTTCCCCTTTTCAGATGGTATATGGCACCGATGTCATTTTACCAATCAATCTTGCTTTGCCAGTAATGAAACTTGGGCAAGATTCAAATGAAGAACCTAACGGAATTACCGTGAGGGAAAACCAGCTGGTTGAAGTTCAGAAAAATAGAGCCGAAGTAAACGAAAAGCTGCAGAGATATCAGGATAAAATGAATGCTTTATTAGATAAAAAAGATAAGGATAGAGATTTCCTCCCTGGAGATCTGGTACTAAAATGGGAAGCCAGGAGAGAAGACACTGGCAAACACAAAAATTTCGATTCGATCTGGTCTAGCCCTTATAGAATTTCGACCTCAGAGGGAAAAAATGCTTTTTCATTAGAAAATCTCGATGGAGATATTCTTAGCGCCCTTGTAAATGGGTGATACCTTAAACACTACATGCAGTAATATGTTTCCAAACCCTCATTGTACATACCGGTTTGTTTTCTTGTTTTCTTTATAGTTACATTTCCTTTGGTAAGTTTTATTTTGCTGTAAAATACTATAAAAAAAAAGATTTTTTTTTTTTTTAAGAAAATGTAGATACAAAACAGTCCAAAATCTAGCAGCTCACAAGAACTTTCTGATTTGTATGAGTCTATGATAATTATTATGCCATTTTAATTGCAGGAAAAGTATTGAAGATCTGGAAGATCAACTACACTAAAAGGGTAACCTGCATGAATAATCATGATAAATACTTCCCAAAAAGGTAATAAGTAAATGATCTTTTGGCTGAAAATACAAAGAACAATCAAGGTATGAACTCTGAACCAAGAATGTAGGTTGAAATGTCTTAAGGGATACTGATGAGTAATACAATAATTTTGGGATAAAAAAAAAAAAATCACCTGTACTACTGAGTTACCAAAGCTTTTTTACCCTTCCTCCTTGATCACGACTAAACCTGCTCTTCATCTAACCCTGGTTACTTTCCCATAACTCTCTGGAGGAAAGAAAGGTCTCGTCTCAACTTCAGAAGCGTTCAGACTAACTTTCAAAACGAATATAGGCAAATTTCTATGTTTCTCCTAAACTTTGGCTGAACTGGAAGTATGTTCGGGCTAATCCCAACCTCTTTAGTCATTCCAGAAGGAATAAGCTGATCGTTTTTGCTCGAGGAAAGTCCCTAAGAAATATTAATGAGTTTCCCCCCAATTTATCTTTGAAGCCAAAGTGTCTGAAAGCCAGAAAGAAGATTAACCTAGAGCTATTTAAATAAGTTGACAGACCTCTAAGTATATTACATTTTCTGAGTATATTACATACTGATGGATTGCCCACTTCATAATAAAATATTTATAGAGAGATGGTGAAAGGAAATTCATTATTGATTGCCACCATCTATTCTAAAGAGATGATGAAAGGAAATTCATTATATGATTGCCCTCATCTCAGCATTTAAATGCTAGAAAATAATGAAGTGGTGTAAGGAAATTCAATGCGGAAAATGTGATAACTTCACCAGGGTAATGAACAGGTTTGCTGGTAGTGAAGCAATATCTACATATCTGACAAGGCTGTTATACACGAACTTCAAGATGCTCTAGTAATTTTTCTTCTTTCATGCTGGATGTACACTATAAGCATATGGAGTCCCCTATTTTAAAGAAAGATGGAATCACTTTACCTCGATGTGAATTCTGTCACATAAAACCAGATGGAACGATTAATTTGGTTTTGATTATCTTGCACAAATCTGAGGTCAGTTTTAGAAAGGGAATCTATGAGAGCCTGATTCGAGATTGTCGAATGTTTTAGTTTTGAAAAGTTTTCCGAGGTGAAGGTTTAGATCCTTTTCTTCCTGGTTGATCTTTTCTCCAGACATGTTTTACAGACTAGAATGACTGATCCCATTTACCCAATAAAGGCACTAAGTCTACATGTTCTCCTCGTTCCACAAGGAGACGAGGTCCCCAATTGGAGCCTATGTTGAAACAAGGTATGAATTTTTATCTCTAACCAAAGATTTCATTTTTTCCTAGTATGGAGCCACCCTAATATTAAAAGAAAAAAAAGG
>JZKD02S2151033.1:127600-180834 GCA_000966675.3 Picea glauca
TATATATATATATAAAGGGGAAACAAATGTTATAAATCCCAATGTGCTTATTCGCAAAGTACCTTTAAGTGTGATTAATTAAACCCTTAATCACAATCAGTGAATCTTAAATCTTTCGGAGTTTCGGGTTTCCCAGTAACAAAGTGCTCCTGAAATATAGGTATGCAAATTCCCGATTCCTGATTTTCGAAAGTCTTAATCATGGCTAATATTGATTAATTAAGGTTTTAATACATATGATTAATGTCTGTTTTAAGCTATTCGCTTTTCGCCGTCGGGGGTTGCATATGACATATCTCTTAGGTACGTGATCCCCGAAACTCCGAATTGCAAAATCGTAAAATCTAAAATAAAGTCTTAAACTTGAATTAAGTCATTTTAAAAACATGATCAGTAATCACAGAACTTCTTTCGAACTTCGAGATTCGGCGTTTTAAGAAACAATCATTTCGAAACTCCAAGTTGAAATCGCCGATATATGATAATATCTGTAACAGGACGAATTAAGATTTTTAAGTTTAAATGTGAATCTTTGATCTCATCTTTTTCATTTAAAACATTAAAGTCTTACTGCCTATCTCAGTACATCCATTAAAGGATGAGTTAAAAGAACTACATCTCTACATTTCGAATTTTATTCTTATCTTTTACAATCATGAGTGAGTTGTATTCATCTAGGATTATAGATTTTCTCGCCTGCAACAGGTTTTCAATCTAGTGCGAACGCTAGGGCACCTAAGAGGGTAGTTAATAAAGTTGAGGGAACTATTGAAAGCACAAGTATAGAAGGAGATGTTGTAGTTGATACCACACCCCATGCTATTGATTCTATCAAATCTTGGAGGCAAATATTCGAGAATCTAGATTACGAAATTAAGAACTTCCCGCATGATTCTGAGAACAAACTCCGGGACATAGCGAAGTCTGAACTTCACAAAATAGCAACACGCCCACGGCTCATGCCATATAATTACATGATATATTGGGCTTTAAAGAGAGTAGATGCGAAGACAAGGAGCATTCTGGACAACCGTGGGGTCGTCATCAGTTCCTTCGAGCGTGAACATATACAAGTAATGTACATGCTACCCCCTAATCCTAAGTATATTTATAATGCTGAATTCATAGCCGAATTCCAAAGAAAGGAATGCACAGAGGTAGATCAGACATACTCTGATATAATTAGAGGTTGGTGGGGAGTCCAACAAATTTTAGGGCCGATACTCATGGGAAATATGCCACAGCCTCACCAAATGAATACATGGTCTATGTAGCCATGATGCTTTGTAGACTCTTCGAAAAGAAAAGCCCCACTCATTTCCCTACGGAATGGGTGCCTCTTCTTCATGAAGCAGCGGAAGGTTTTAGTTTCAACTGGGACAAAATCCTATCAGACAATTTATCTAATGAGGTAACAGAGTACCAAATTGCAAAATCCAAGGGTCAACCAACGACCTTCTATATGTCTGCCTAGATAATGGACACCATATGCTTCATGACCTCTTTCCCTTTGATGATTTGGAGTTGGAATCCAACCTCCAACAAACCCATTCATGAATATTATTCTAAGTTGTGGGAAGAAAATGCTAAGGATTCCTTCTACAAAATCTCCCACTTCGTGATGATTCCAGTGCACCAAATGCTGTATGGCTGCGAGCCTCCCTGTATTTCTGAGTCAGTCATGGAAAGTCTCAAGGCCATCATTGATTGGTTTATAGAAGAAAAATTTTCCTACATTAGGGTTTTTAGATCCAGATGGAGATTTCACAGCTAAAAGAAATGAATGTCACCTTAATCAATAGGCTGTTGATTCAACCCAACTTAAAATTGCAGTCAATAAAGTTCGCAAATAAAAGAGTTGAAGACTATTTCCCAAAGATACAGAGAAAGGTATATCTATTCGAAGCAAAGGAGTTTCCAGAGCCTCCCAAAACGTCTGCACCTTTCCTCAACAAATGCATCAAATGTACCAACATAGCAATAAAGTACCAGTTTGAAAAGTGTAGCTATAAAAATAAAAGAAAGATAAAGAAAACATTGTAAAACAGTTTTCAACTTATTTACGATAAATAGCTAGTTCCTAGAAATTAGAGATTCCCCAACCGCGAAGGATTGGAAATTTTGTATAAATGTAAATTTTTACGACTAAGAAAATGGATTTTTTTGGTGGCCATTGTACGGGAGAAACTTTTTGCAGTGATTAATAAGAATGCAAAGCGAAGATTCCAGATCTTGTCAATCCTGAGCTATGTGTTCCCTTTGTTTTTGCTCATAACACATTTTTTCTTAGGTGTATCTTTGATGAAATTTTAACAATATGTTAGCATAATATTTACTACTGGTTCAAGTCGTTGGGTTATCTAATTATTTACAGTTTTTCCTCTGTACCTTCTATCAGCAGTTTCAAGACCTGTAGATTATTTAGGATGCAATGGTTTGTGTTTCATTAGAGTCCTCTTGTCTTTCATCTTTCCTCGTTGCAAAGTGAGATTCTTCCATGATCGATGCCTGATTTTTGTTAAACGATTTTGTGTTTTCACTCGTCACTATCATGTCTTTAAAATATAACTCACGAATAGGAAATGACCTCTGATATTTTGAATATTAATCTGTGTTTGAATTTTTTTCTCTTATAATCAAAACCAGAAAGAAACACACTTTATTGAACAAAGTTTTAGACCTTCTTCCAACCATTATCCCTCATGAAAGTGCCTGCCTTAAGACAACCTAATGTAGAACTCGGTCTTTCTGATCAGACTAGCATTGCCCTAAATTTATTTAACACTATATTGCAAACAGCTAACACTCGGGTCGAATTAGAACGTTCATGGGAAGCCATTGAATGGGACATAAGAATCCAAGAAAACTGGGAAGCTCAACGGAGATAGTTAAGGAACCAAACATAGTGGTTATCCTTCAAAGCCGACTTTGTCTACCTTAAATTTCTTTACTCGTATCAGATGCTTTGATGGTATACTTTAGAGCCTTAAAGTATAAACTCAGGAACAACAGTTGTAATAGACGGTGGAAGACTGTGTGTTGTAATGCAAGGAAGAAGGATCTAGCAAGCTGGAAGATCCTCTGTCCTATGCAGAGTAGGGTTTTGGTGGCTCTATGCTTGTAACCGATTGACTAAAGACAATAAAGAAGAAGAGTTGGTGGACGTAGCCCCAGGGTGGGGGCGAACCACGTAAAAGCTATGTTATGTGATTTGTGCTTTGTCTTGATGTGTTCACATGTTATTTGCTAAGTGCTTTGATATGTTTAGATATATCTGCTTCTTCTTTGTGCTTATGATATGTGAGAATATTAGATCTGATCAAGATAGTCATGCTTAGTGCTTGATACGCTCATTCTGATCCATTTATATGCTAAGTGCTTAAATACTGTAGATTAGTGTGAATGCTACGAAGCTCTATTTTATCAACGAAGTGAATAGTGATTGCATATCGAGGGACTAACGGTGCTAAGTGAATTATTAAGTATTGTAATCATATATTTGTGTCTCAGCTAAGGTTGCAAACACTTGAGTCTTGCAACCACCCCTGCCTCTACCTTGGGTTAGACTTCATCTGCTTCACAGGTGTTGCCGAAAGGGTCGGTAGTTAGGGTTTTGTTGGTGCATTGTTGTAGCGTTGAACCCCGGGTCTTCCCCTGTGCCAACAAATGGTCCTGTTGTCGGGACCTGAAACTATGATTGTTGGGAACTAAGAAAGAAAAAGCTTTGTGCAAAGATCCATCCTGAAACTGTCAAAACCCCGCGCGTAGATTTGTGCCCTAGTGCACAATATTCTACTTGACTCATAAAACTATGTGCTAAAATAAAGAAGCTCGATCTGAAGAAAAGAGGTCGGATCTGAAGGAAGGAAGCAAGATCTGAAAGATTTGTGCTCTAAGAAAGGTAAAAGTGAAAATTTATGATTAAAAGAGGGAAGATCTGCAAGCTCTGTGCTCTGATAAAGGTAAATATAGTAAATTTTTTTAGATCTGAACGCTTTGTTCTCTGTAGAAGTAAGATAAGTGAAAATGTTTGTTTCTAGAGTATGGATCTAGGTATGTTTAATAAAATTTGTCCTAGTTCGAAAACTAGGGTATTAATAGATGAAAGAAGATTTGATATGACTAGATCTGATAAGAATAGTGAAAGATATGTTATACCTATGCATGGAAAGAATGTTTGCACTAACGAATGGATGCAGAATCCCAGAAAGAATTTAGTGCAGGTTATCTCCTATGATCCTAGTGCACAATACAAAAGAGGTTGGGGATCATTTAAAAGAAAGAGAGGATTAATCGTTTGTTATAGCTGCATAAAACTGAGACATCTTGCTAAAGAATGCCCTGGGAGAAGACCTAGTTGTCTTTGTTGCAAAGCTATGGACCATGAAGTGTTGGATTGACCCAGAATGATTGCTAAGCTTGAAGGAATGAATATGAATTAAGAAAACCCTAAGACATCTCCAGAGGCTATAGCAGAACCCCAGGAAGAATAAGAGAAAATATTGCTACAAATGAGAGAAGCCTTGAATGACCACCGACATGTCAGATTATCAGATATCTTCAAAGGAAAAGAATGCATCGAAACAAGAATAAGAGACTTTGACATTGAATGTGTTCTAGATGAAGAAACATAGGTGAATATCATGACACAGAGAACTTGGGAAGATATAGGGAGGCCTGCTATGATTCCTTCATTAGAAGGACCAGGGTTATTCAGAGGAAAACTGGTAAACCTGTGTGGAAGGATCACTCAGATACCTATGACCGTCAATGGAACTTCGACAGAGGAAGATGTTGATATTATTAAATCTTTTGAAGACCGCGCCCCATTTACCATATTAATAGGAAAACCTTGGATTGACAGAGATCAAGCCAGACGAAAGAAAGAAGAAGAAGTCTTGGAGCAGAAGAAACATGAGTTAAAATATTTCATGACCAGGAGGATCACACTCTTGATTGAAGAACAAGAGAACATATCTAAGCTATTTAACACTAGAAACCTAGATGTCGAAGCTGCAAGAACATTAGAAGACTCATAGGAGACTGAAGTGCCTATCTCAGATAAAGAAGAGGTGTTACCCCTGAGTCCTAGGAGAGAATCTCAATAGCGCAAAGTAACTAAAACCATAGAAGATAAGAATCAGAATGGAAAACAAACTACCGAGATGAAGCTCACTGGAAAGAAGGCTAGGAATCAAAGTAAGAAGAGAGCTAAGTTGCAGACGATTCCAGAAGGAACTTCGTAGACACAAAATTTGCAGAATTGGAGCTTCGTCGGGATATCAGAACAACGACACATGGAACTTCATCTTGGAGAAGAAATATAGTCGTTGGGGATATTATAACTGTTCAATCGACGCTCCGAACGGGCAAAAATACAATAAAGGTTTGTCATCAGACCGTTAGACCGCACCATAACGGATCAAACAAGAGTTAATGGAGGCTCATAACCATTGCAAGCGCACTGTTGCCGAGTTGCCTATTTATCCCATCGTGCCATGCATGGAGAACATGTTTTCTAACCAATAATTCGAGCCAACAAACCAAGTAACTTGTATACAGTGTTCATTTCCCTCTTGTTGTTTATTCTAGTGCAGTATCTGAGTTAATTGTGAACCCGATATTATTAATCCCGAGCACGTATGTCCGACGAGCTCACCGCAGTTGAAGAATCAATAACCAAAGTACTCCTCGACTTAAGGACTGAAAGAGTCATGTCAGAGAGAGGACTGTCTATCGGTCTACAAGCATCATCGACAAGAGGACTGGCAGCCTCTCCATCCACTGCTCGAGTCGGACCATCATGAACCACAGATGAGAAGTGAACCAAGCACAGAGACGATCTCACAAATGCTAAGTTGATTCCGAGAATTTTACCTGCCTATCTACCCCCTCTGAGCAGCGTGATAAATCCTGACAGTGTGCCCAGAGAATTTGAGTATGCTTTGGTCACTGTGTACCTCCCGAAAGGGATATGTGCAGTGCACGCAGACAAAGATAATATCGTAGCGTTGAAGTTTAGCGACTTCAACCTCGGTGACGTGAAGGTGTACAACATGCTCACCCCGCATAAGTACTTGACCAAGACAAAAGGAAAGAATTCAAAGATAATTCCCCAGTCATGGACCCATAACCTCATGCAGTCCACACTGCTCAACATCATGAAGATTCCTCACTTCGGAAGACACCAAGAAGTGAATTCATGCGTTAAGTTGCTTCTGTCATGTTACCATGGCGAATACTTGTGGTTAAAATACCGTATCATAGTGGATCCGACATTGATCAATTGGATCATAGGGCTGAGTATGCAAGGCCCTGACCCACAATATTTCTACCTCGAAAAAACAATGGATCACGCTCTAGCTCAAAGGATCAAGGATACCTATGGTGATGTCAAGAAGGGCACACGAGGCTACAAGGTAGCCTCTATCCAAAGTGGCACAGTGCGCCTAGCCTGTCAATTGGTTGCAGGAAAGTTAGTTCGCAAGAACCGACCCACCCAAGTGACTAGATTTGTAGGTGACCTCGCAGGAAAGTGGGCAGAGTGCCTACAAATGAATTGGGAGAAGTACCTCGTAAACCAGCTGGAACTGGACTACAGGGAAGCGTAGGACCAAGGATATGAGTTCCACCTCAACTGGATTCTCATCTTGATCACTTTTATCACATGGGAGATGTTAGAAGGTGCGACCTTTCCGGACATCGATCCCTTTGAACCTCTAGCCATGAAGTTCAGTACATTGTGGTACTCCAGTGACATGAACAATCAATGGAAATCAAATGTCGTCTTCCACAATTATTAAAACCAGCTAAAGAAAACCATCCAGTCTGAGCCTTGTATAATCTAAAACATGCTCCATAGGTTGAGGCCCTTGATGAAATTCAGCGTGGACTACCATTTCATCTATATCATAGCGCACGCCGATGAGCATAAACAACAACTGCAGTCATACTACAATCTGATGGAGGAAGACTTAGAAGAGATTACTAAGGAATGTTTGGCGGACCTCCTCATCCCAGAAGACCTCACAGAGCTATCTGATATTGAAAGTCCAGAAGCAGTGCACAATACACCTGGACCGAGAAAGACCAAGAAAAATGAAGAAGCTCAAGATGTAAGTAGTACCTCGATGAAGATTGCTTCTATCTCAACTGAGCAAGAAGGTGAATACGAAGAGGTAAATGGCACATAATTTGAATAGAAGAAAGGCGAGGTTACACCGACTAGAGATGAGGAGGATCCCTCGAAGAAAAAGAAGGTTTCCTTACCAAAACCTTCCTCCCAAAAAGAAAGTGAAAGCAACCATGACCAAAATGCAGACCACCCTCACCTCCGACAAATTCGATTTCATCGTAGCATCCCTGAATGATGCTTCGCTAGAAATAGCAGAGAAGCAAGAAGCTAAGCAGGAGGAGGTGTTCAATTGGATAAAGGTTGAACTTCAAGGAGTGCAGCAGACACTACAGTCTATCCGCACAGTTTCCACTGCGCCTTTGCCATCGAAAACACCAGAATTGGGAGATGAGCAAGCTCAACTCCACCGGATCACTTATATAGTCGAAGCTTGCCTTCGACGAGCACATGAGGAGACAACACAAGCCACCCAGGATTTAACACAACTACAAGGAGTCCTTGAAGATCAACATAGTACTATAGAACAAGAGAATCTTTCTCTCCAAGTAAAGTCCGATGAAAAAAAATCCTAGCTGCATAAAGACAAGGAATAGTTGCTCGCAGACCAACTCGAAGTTAAGGAAATGGTCAATAGAGCACTTCGCTTTGTGCAAGTTGTCAAAGTAAAAGATGAAGAGAGAGTTCCACAACAGGTGGCGCAACTTGAAGAAGTGATCCAACAACTCCAACAGCGCATCACAGATCTATAATTACGCACTCTACCCGAGACCCCACAGGACGTAAGGGACCAACGAGAAGCAACTGCCCACAGTGCAGTTGACAGATTAAAAGCTCTTGCATTGGAATTCAAGTAGTTGAGTAACCGTAGTGCCCAAATATATGAAAACTTCACTGAGAACCCAGATAGTCATGCTAGATAGTCATGCTTAGTGCTTGATATGCTCATTCTGATCCATTTATATGCTAAGTGCTTAAATACTATAGATTAGTGTGAATGTTGCGAAGCTCTATTTTATCAGCGAAGTGAATAGTGATTGCATATCGAAGGACTGACGGTGCTAAGTGATTTATTAAGTATTGTAATCACATATTTGTGTTCCATCTAAGGTTCCAGACACTTGAGTCTTGCAACCACCCCTGCCTCTACCTTGTGTGATAATTCATCTGCTTCACAGGTGTTGTCGAAAGGGTCGGTAGTTAGGGTTTTGTTGGTGTCTTATTGTAGCATTGAACCCTGAGTCTGCCCCTGTTCCAACAAGTCCTGAAAGTGGCCACACAAGGAGGATCACCTCAAAGAAGGCCCAACACGGAACCAAGAAACACTCATCAGAAGAATCCTCTGGTGAGGAAACTGACAACTCCAAGGTATCTTCTAGTAGAAAAACTAGTTCACATTCCCAGAGGAGAAGAAAGAAGAGGAAACATGCCAAGATCCATGACCCTGAAGAGTTTAAGAAATCCAAACCACCCACTTTCGATGGAGAAATTAAGAAGGGGGAAGAAGCATAAGTTTGACTACTAGGCTTGAAGAAGTACTTGAGAGTCCATGACTACTCTGAAAACCTAAAGGCTCGAATAACCATTTTCAACCTGAATGGAAAGGCCTCTATTTGGTGGGAGGACCTTAGGAATGTGAAAGGAATCCATGAGAAGATCTTGTCATGGAAACAATTTGAGAAATACTTCAATAAGAAGTATCTATCAGAGAAATACTTTGATTTGAAGACTAAGGAGTTATATGAACTCAAGTTGGGACAACTTGCAATAGCTGAATATATCAACAAATTTATTGAGTTGATAAAGTATGTGCCCTACATAAAGGATAAAAAGGTAAAGATGCAACGATTCATTAGTGGACTGCCTTAGTCCTTCTAGAAAAAAATTGAATTTGATGAACCCAAGACCCTATAAGATACTATTCAGAAGCCAAGGTATTGCTATGAGCAATTCAAGAATAAGACAAAACCTCACGAGGACTGGAGGAAGAAAAGTAATTCAGGATTCAAGAAGAAGGGGTTTAAATCCTCAAGATTTAAGAACCACGGGAAAATTCCTAAGATGAGCCTTCCTACTAAAAGTGTGTATCAACAGAACCTCCCATCTTAGAGTGGTAATAAACCCTTTGGAGTAGCCCTAGATAATACCGATAACACAAAGAGAGAACCCTTGAAATGTTGGGGTTATGGAGAATAACATCTGTTGAGAGATTTTCCACATAGGAAATAGAACAATAAGAGGGTGTACAAAATCCAGGAGGATACCAAAGTCAATGATGTGGCTAGGATCATGCCACAAATTTATGTAGCCTTGGATAATAGACAAGTTGACCACCAAGCTTTAGTGGTGGAGGCGAAAGGTATGATTTCCAACCATCTAGTTTCCATTTTAATTGACCCTGGTTCTAATTTGAGTTATGTTTCCCCTCAAATTGTTGAGAAGTGTAAATTGCAGCAAGTTAAACATGCTAAATCATGGCTGGTACAACTAGCCACTAGAACCAAAAGAAAGATAACATAGTTCATAGTATCATGCCAATTCATTATGAATGGATTACCCACCCAAGAAACCTTAAACATGCTCCCTTTAGGATCCTATGACCTGTTGATTGTCATGGACTAGTTGGATGCCCATAAAACCAAGTTGGACTATTAAAATAAAACTTTATAGTGTGAAGATGAGGAAGGGAGAAAAATAACCCTACAAGGAATTCAAAATCCTGTCTCAGTGAGACAAATATCAACCCTTCAAGTGAAAAAGTATTGCAGAAAAGGATGGTCTTTGTATGTAATACAAGTGTTGAACACTATTGAGAATAGTAAATTGAACCTAGATGACCATCCCATATTAAGAGAGTATCAAGATGTGTTTCTAGAAGAGGTACCAGGTCTACTTTTGAGAAGGGATATTGACTTTCAATAGAACTTGTACCAGGAGCGGTGCAAGTGTCTAGAACACCCTATAAAATGAGTGCACCATATGATCCAAAAAGGATCCAGAGAAGACTAAGAACAAATCAAAACGCGCAGAAACAACTCAGGACGCTCAAAATGGCCTCAACAGACAGAGAAAGGGAAAAAAATCAAAGTTCTCAAAACTCAATGAAAATGACATCATCGCGAAGAGCGTGTCGCAAGCTTTACAACGACACAAACAACTAATCAAACAAAGTTATGGATCAAAATATATTCATGGTCAAAGTTTGGTCAACCTAGCCTAGTCAACAGGGGGATGAATCAACATCTGTACTATTAACATCAACATTAGTACGGATGACGTCAGCATCTGTACAACATATGTGGCATGTGCAGGAGGTGACATGTGCCATGATGACATCAACATGGTGATGTGGCAGCACCAGAGGCTTCCACGTGTCACCCATATTTGGAATTTCTGGGCCATTCTGTGGACCAGTAAGATTTCACCACATGGAAATCCGTACAGTGACGTGGTAGGCTGAGTTGGTAGCTGACGTGGCATATGTACAGTAACATGGCACTGATGTGGTAGGATGACGATACAATGGTTGACGTGGTCCAATAGGAGGCTACCACATGGCAGTGGGAAATGCCCAATGACAACCCGTGACCGAATTTAAAAAAAGAAAGGATTTGGCAAGTCCTCCAAATCTGGCAAGACCTCGCCAAATCTGAAAAACAACCAACGAATAGAACCCCGGCTAGAAGCTTCACCAAACATAGCGAAACTGACATCACACACACACACACACACACACACACACACATATATTTAAACGGACAAGCCAAAAGGGGAGGCCCGCGGGCTTGACCCTGGGACATCCCCCCTTATCAACACCTTAATATATGTGCCATATACCAACGAGCCAACAACCCTACGTTGTAATCAACGCCCATTAAATTAATTAAAAGGTGCATCCTCCCAACACTAGGAGCAGGTGCGTGGTATGGTCAGGCATGCATTTTGAGGCGAGTACATCAACATTATTGCAAGTTGCAGAGCATGAAAATCGAGACATAATTCTTCTTGGGTCTCGAAGTGCCAAAGTCAGATCGAGGCATGGAGACAGTCATTTTTGGGTAATTCAACACCACAAATTCAGTGGTGTTGTCTATTTTCTGATTTGAGCAATACTTCTATAGCTTGATTTCAGAATGAGGTATACTTATGTATTTTGCCAAATTATTTTGTTGAGTTAATGAAAAAGCCTACCCATTTGAGAGCAAGACCTGGAGACATAGTCCACCAGGGACGAACTCCGTTATCCAGTTTTTGTGTTCAGATTTGATGCTTATGTCTCTTCATTATTGAGGTTTTCCTTCTTTAATGGTGCACTTTAATTTATGCTCATTTAATGCAATTCTTTATAAGTCGCTCGATGAAAATATCTCGGATCATGTTGGTATCAGAGCAGTCATATTTGACTTGAATTGTTGAGTGTGAATGCTTACTAGGGCCAAGCATAAGCAGGGTGAAGGAACTCTTAAAACTTTCAATCTCGAAGTTGGTAGTGCATCCCAAAGGAAGAAAATGGAAGAATAAGATAAGCGTGATGAACAAGAGAAAAAATTTCATATGGTATTTTATCGCATGTCAGAAATGGTCGAACGAATGTATGGAGATTATGAGAAGAGGATGAAGAACACAGGGAAGAAAAATGAATCACATGCTCATGATGATGCTTCAGTAAACCAAGGGGCTGGAGAAGACCCTCATGAGCCTCCATCTTCACCATCAAGTTCTAGTTCTTCTTCCTCTGAGCATTCTCATCATTCTCATCATTCTAGCCATAAAGCCTATTTTAAGAAACCATTATTAAAGCTTGATGTAAAATTTTCTTTACCTATGCTTAATGGAGATGCTAATCCTAAAAATCTAGATAATTAGATCCGTGAGGTTGAAGTATATTGTCATGTTCAACATATTGATGAAGAGGAAGTTAAAGTGCAACTGGCTTCTCTTCGATTGGAAGGCACCGCTCTCATATGGTGGGAGAGAAAACTTCAGGACAAAAGTAAGTGTGGTAATATTTTGTCCTCATGGTTGAAATTTAAATCAACGATAAGGAAGCAATTTTATCCATTGGGTTATTTACATAAAACAATGATGGAATGGAAAACTTTAAGGAAAAGTAAAGGTCAAACTGTACGAAGTTTCATAGAAGAATTTAGGAAGAAATCTCTTGCATTAAACATTTCTTTGGATTCTTATGAAACTTTAATGAAGTATATTAGCACACTTCACAGTTATATTCGTCATACTTTTCTCTTGTTTAACTCCACCAGTCTTGACAAAGTTTTTGTGCAAGCCACTTACCTTGATAACAGGGGAAAACATGTTCAAGAAGATCACACAAAGAAACCTTCCAATCTCCCACATAAACCTTTTAAGAATTTTAAAAGGAAGGACAAGAAGACCACCATAGTGACGAGAGAAGGAGGAAATCCATCTTGCACTCATTGCAAGAAAAGCGGTCATGATGATGAACATTGTTGGAACTGCATCCAGAAAAAAGACCGAAACAATTCGGTGGAAAGGGGAAGACAAAAACCATTGCTACAATGCAACAAGATCTTGGTTCTGATTCAAG
Source organism: Picea glauca (assembly GCA_000966675.3). Lineage (NCBI taxonomy): Eukaryota > Viridiplantae > Streptophyta > Pinopsida > Pinales > Pinaceae > Picea > Picea glauca. Next base: position 140,302 of record JZKD02S2151033.1, read on the forward strand.
AGACGAAGGAAGGATCACAACGGTTGGAGTACAAGGTAAATATTCCCTTCATGCTAGTTCAAATTCCAATAATGAATCTCATGAAGATGAATGAAAGAGGAATGAATTATTTCACATAAGAGTTGTATCTAAACACACTAAGATAGATACATTATTTGACCCAGGTTCCCAAGTAAACTTAATATTTGAAGCACTTGTCAAAAACATGGGTCTTGAAATGAAACCACATCCAAAGCCTTATCCTATTGGTTGGGTATGTGATAAAGCAAAACTTGATGTCACCAAACAATGTAGGGTTATATTTGCTATTGCTTCAAAGTTGATTGATGAAGTGGATTTGGATGTTGTATCACTTGATATATGTGGCATAGTGCTAGGAAGTCCTTATCTTTATGATAGAAAAGCATGTTTTTTTCATCATGAGAACAAGTACCACCTTACTAAAGGGGGAGTGGAATATATTGTTAGATCTCACAACATGAGGGTAAATACAACACTTGTTAGTGCAGGACAAATGAAGAGACTCATAAACACTAATAAGAGATATGTACTCATGGTCGTAAGAGAGAAAGATGTTGAAACATCTGAAGCTTTCCAGGGACGTGATCCTTCTCATAAAAAATAATTGATTGATATTGTTTCTAAGTATGATGATATTTTCCAAGAAACAAATGGATTACCTCCTAAGAGGGAAATCCAACATGAGATACATCTTCAACAAGATTCTCCTCTTCCTAATGTCGGCATGTACATGATGTCAGTTGTGGAGATGACAGAGATCAAGAAGAAAGTACATGGCTTATTATATCAAGGGGTCATCATGACCATTTCATCTCCTTGTGGTTCTTTGATCGTGATGGTGCCAAAGAAATATGGCACATAGTGAATGTGTGTATATTACCGAGACTTAAATAAAATCACGGTGAAAAATCAATACCCTCTTCCTCATATAGATGATTTACTTGATCATTTAAAGAATGATGTTTATTTCACTAAGTTGGATTTGCGAAGTGGATACCATTAGACCAAGGTTGCAGAACAGGATGCATGGAAGACTCCCTTTAAAACCAAACATGGATTGTTTGAGTGGTTATTTATGTCGTTTGGGATTTGTAATGCTCCGAAAACTTTCATGCATGTGATGAATGATGTATTCAGGCCTTTCCTAGATGATTTTGTGATTGTATATTTAGACGACATTCTTATTTTTAGCGATACTTGGGATGAACATGTGAGGCATGTAAAACAAGTATTGGATAATTTGCAAAGGGAAAAGCTATATGTAAAATTGTCTAAACGTGAATTTGGCAAGATTGCACTTGTATACTTAGGTCATATTGTAGGAGGAGGAAAATTAAAAATTGATCCTTCCAAGATTGATGTAATTGTAAATTGGCCTGAGCCAAAAAGTGTAACCGAGGTCCGGAGCTTCTTAGGTGTAGTCCAATATTGGAGGACATTCATTTCAAACTCTTCCTTTATAGCAACTCCATTGCATGCCTTAATCAGTGTGAAGAACACTTTTCAGTGGGAAGGAAAGCAACAAAAAAATTTCGACATGTTGAAGGAGAAGATCAGTACCACACCAGTATTATCACTACCAAATATTCAATAGCCTTTTGAAATCGAGACAGATGCCAATGGATACACCATGGGTGCAATATTGATGCAATATCGTAATCCTATATGTTACTACTCTGATAATTTTAACCAAGTTGTTGTTAACTATTCTACATATGATAAAGAGTTGTATGCATTAGTTCAAAGCATAAAGAAATGGAAACACTACTTGTTAGGGAAGGAAATAATCATACATATAGATAACCAAACCTTACAATATCTCCAAGCACAAACCAAACTGCAACAATATCGACACTACAGATGGATGGGTTTTCTACAACAATTTCATTTGGTAATCAAGTACAAAAAGGGTACAAGTAACAAGGTTGATGATATGCTTTCTAGACCTCCTATTATTGCTTCTATTATTTTGAAGAATATTTCTTTATCTCATGATAGCTATGTGGAACAATATGCCATTGATGAATATTTTAAAGAATTATATGAGAAGCTAATCCATGGTGCATAGGTAGAGAACTATTGTCTGCAGGGAAAACTACTCTATGATCTTGGAAATCTATGTATTCCTACAAGTGAACGAATCCATGTAATACAAGAAGCTCACACTTCTCTTGTGTCTGGGCATTTTGGGGTAGGAAAAACTATGGCTCATTTACATAGGTTTTGTTACTGGCCTAAAATGAAAGCAATTGTAACTAAATATGTAAAGGGGTGTGTGATAGGTTCTACTTGTAAGCCCACTAATAGAAAATTGGGGCTATACTCACCACTTCCTATTCCATCCCATCCATGGGAAAGTATCTGCATGGATTTTGTAAGGGGTTTACCAATGTCAAAAGGGGGTCATGAATATTTGTATGTTGTCGTGGATAGGTTCAACAAGATGTGTATCTTGATGCCATGTAAAAAGAAGATCATTGCTGAGAATTCTACTAATCTCTTCTTTTAGTAAGTTTGGGTTCACTGTGGGTTCCCCACATCCATTATCTCGGATCGAGATACTCGATTCCTTGGGGATTTTTGGACAAGATTATGGAGAATGATGGACACCAAATTGAAGAGGAGCACTGCTTTCCATCCACAAACCTATGGATGGACAAAGATGGTAAATCAGACAGTGGTACTTTTGCTTCGAGGCTCCTACAACAAGCATCCCAATTTATGGGATGAACATATACCCTATGTACAACATGATTACAACCAAGCCTTACATTCCTCCACTCAGTTTTCTCCTTTTGAGACATGTTTTTGGTACCTACCTAAAGTTCCTTTGGAATTGATGTATGGGATAGATATCGATGCAAATGAAGAAAGAAAAGAGGATAAATCCCGCAATTTCATCCAGAGGATACAATAGGTGCACCAAGCAGCCGGGGACCCATTGGAGAAAATCTAAGCACAATATAAAGCTCGACATGAAAAGCACAGGGTTGATCATCAGTTCCAGGTTGGAGACGAGGTATGGATTCACATCAGCAAGGAGAGATTGAAGGGTGAAGGAAATAAAATTAATCCCATTCGTTATGGACCCTTCACTATCTTGGAAAACAGTGGTACCAATGCTTTTCATTTGGATCTTCCACCTTATGTGCAGATTTAATCAGTTGTAAATGTAGAGAACTTGAAACTTTTTGAGCCTCCGATGATCATGGATCAGGATGAGGAAGTTTCAATAACTTCAGTGGATGAGTTTTCTCCTAAATACTTGGATGAGTTAAAGGAAGATATCATCCTGGACAGAAGGATGAGGACTTCATGCAGGGGTGATGTTGATAATCTTCGAGTAGGATTAAAGGGCACACATCCAAGCAACGAAAAGTGGATTGAGAAGGACAAGGTGAGGGAACTCTTCCCTCACTTATATGTTGATTGATGAAAGATTTTAGTGGTCCAAAAATCTCTTAGTGGGAAGTCATGATCCAAAAAGGATCCAGAGAAGACTAAGAACAACTCAAAACTCGCAGAAGCAACTCATGACGCTCAGAATGGCCTCAGTAGATAGAGAAAGGGAAAAAATTCAAAGTTCTAAAAACTCAGTGAAAATGACATCATTCTGAAGAGCGTGTCACAAGATTTCCAACGGCGCAAATGACTCATCAAAATAAGTTACGGATCGAAAGATATTCATGGTCAAAGTTTGGTCAGCCTAGCCTAGTCAGCAGGGGGATGAATCAACATCCATACTACTGACATCAACATCAGCACAGATGGCATCAACATCCATACACCATACTGGCATGTGCAATAGGTGACACGTGTCATGCTGACATCATCATGGTGATGTGGCAACACCATAGCCTTCCATGTGTCACCCATATTTGGAATTTCTGGGCCATTTTGTGGACTAGTAAGATTTCACCATGTGGCAGTCCGTACAATGACATGGCAGGATGATTTGGCAGCCGACATGGAATCTGTAAAGTGGCATGGTGTTGATGTGGTAGGATGATGATACAATGGTTGACATGGTCCAATAGGAGGCTTCCACATGGCTCAGTCATGGGATGCCACATGGTAGTGGGAAAATGCCCAATGACAACCTGTGACCGAATTTAAAAAAAAAAAAGGATTTGGCAAGTCTGCCAAATATGGTGGGACCCCGCCAAATCTGACAAACAACCAACGGATAGAACCCCGGCTAGAAGCTTCACCAAACATAGCGAAAATGACATGACATATATATATATATATATATAGATATATATATATATATTGAGACATACATGCCAAAAGGGGAGGCCCACGAGCTTGACAATGAGACCTCCCCGCTTATCAATGCCTTAATAGATGCACCATATACCACTGGGCCAACGACCCTACATTGTAAACAACGCCCATTAAATTACTTAAAAGGTGCATCCGCCTAATGCTAGGAGGAGGCACGTGGTACGATCAAGCACGTAGTTCAAGGTGAGTATGTCAACATTTATTGCAGGTTGTAGGGCAAGAAAATCGAGACATAATTCTTCTTGGGCCTGGGAGTGCCAGAGTCGAATCGAGGCGTGGAGATAGTCATTTTTGGGTAATTCGATGCCACAAATTCAGTGGCGTTGTCTGTTTTCTGATCTAAGCAATACTTCTACAACTTGGTTTCAGAATGAGGTATACTTATGTATTTTTCCAAATTCTTTTGTTGAGTTAATGAAAAAGCCTACCCATTTGAGAGCAGGACCCGAAGACGTAGTCCATCGGGGATGAACTCCGTTATCAATTTTTTGTGTTCAGATTTGATTCTTATGTCTCTTCATGATTGAGCTTTTCATTCTTTAATGGAGCACTTTAATTTATGCTCATTTAATGCAATTCTTTATAAGTCACTCGATGAAAAGATCTCGGATCTCCAGAGCTAGTTGAGCTCAAACTACAGCTAAAGTAGATGTTGGACAAAGACTACATTCAGCCTAGTGTGTCCCCATGGGGAGCACCAACCTTGTTTGTGAAAAATAAGGATGGCACACTCAGGTTGTGCATAGACTATAGACAACTCAATAAGATGACCATTAAGAATAAGTATCCCTTGCCAAGGATCGATGACTTGTTTGACTAGTTAAGGGGTGCTACAATTTTCTCCAAGATTGACTTGAGATATGGATACCATCAAGTTCAAATTAAGGATGAAGACATCCACAAAACAACCTTTAGGACAAGATATGGGCACTACGAGTTTGTGGTGGTGCCATTTGGGCTTATCAATGCACCATACACCTTTATTTGCTTAATGAATAATGTACTCAGTAAGTTCCTGGATAGATTTGTGTTGGTTTTCATTGATGATATCCTAATCTATTCTAAGAATAGGGAAGAGAATGAAGAACATATCAAGTTAGTGCTTCAAGTGATAAGAGAACATCAACTCTATGCTAAGTTTAGTAAGTGCGACTTTTTCCAAAAACAATTCCATTACTTAGGCCATGTTATTTCTAAAGAAGGATTGGTAGTTGATCCTGACAAGATCAAATCTTTTATGGATTAGCCTACCTAAAAGGATGTATCTGATATCAGATCCTTTATGGGCCTAGCAGGATACTGTATAAGGTTCATAGAAGGATTTTCCAAGATCGGTTGCCCAATCACCTCCCTTTAGAAAAAGGGAGTTAAATTCATTTGGACATCAGAATGTGAAGAGAGATTCCAAGAGTTGAAATACCTTCTAACCAATGCACCTATGTTGAATATTGAAAACCCAAACAAAGACTTCCTTGTGTGTACAAAGGTCTGCAAGGAAGGGATCAGAGAAGTCCTTATGCAAGAAGAAAATGTGATTTTCTACGAATCTAGAAAATTAAATGAACATGAAATCAATTATGTGAGCCACGATTTGGAATTGTCTACCACAATACATGCTTTAAAAATGTGGATGCATTACCTCCTAGGTAGGAGATTTGTGCTTATGACAGACCATAGTGGGTTGAGATGTTTGTTTGATCAACCAAAACTGAATACTAGACAAGTTATATGGATAGCTCTCCTTAGTGAGTTTGATTTTGAAATCAAACATATGAAAGGAAAGGAAAATAGGGTGGTTGATGCCCTTATCAGAAGTATGAAAGTGATTCACTTGGCAGCTGTAAGCACCTGTGAATAAGATGTCAATGAGAGAGTGAAAAGTGCACAAGAAACATATGCATTTTTCAATAATGTGATATCATACTTAGAGCAAGAGCACACAGGGTTGAAGTATGAAGGTTATCAATTGTTGAATGATGGCCTACTAACTTACAAAAGTAGGTTGTATGTTCCAAATTGTGACGATTTGAAGAGGTTCATAATGGATGAATTACACAAAAGACCATATACCGAACATCCTGGTTATCAAAAAATGATCACAACCACTAGGAAACTATTTCATTGGCTCGTACTGAAAAATGACATAGTTGATTACTTAGCTAGATGTCTAGAATGTTAGCAGTTTAAGGCAGAGCACCGACATCCAACAAGGTTGTTGCAGCCCCTACCAATCCCAGAATGGAAACGGGAAACCATCTCCATGGATTTCATCACAGGGTTACCAAAATCAACCAAACAGAATGATGCCACCATGGTAGCTATGGAAAAACTGAGCAAGGTTGCTCACTTTATTCCCATCAAATCAACTATCAAGGCAATAGATATTGCCATTATTTTCATGAAGGAAATATTTAGACTTCATGGCATGCCTAAAGAAATCATATCTGATCGAGATACAAAATTTACTTCAAACTTTTGGAAATCTCTCTTTGTTGGTTTTGAAACTAAATTGCTATTTAGTACAACCTATCACCCTCAAACTGATGGGAATACATAGAGGGTAAATCAAGTGTTAGAGGACATGTTAAGGATGCATGTAATTCATCATCCCAATAAGTGGGAAGAATACCTACCACTGGTAGAGTTTTCTTATAACAATAGTTTCCTTATAACAATGGCCATCAAGAGTCATTGAAGATGAGCCCTTTTAGGCCCTCTATGGTAGACAATGCAAGATTCCAATTATCTGGAATAACCCATTAGATAGAATTGCGATTAGGCAAGATATGCTAAAGTAAATGGAACAACAAGTAATTCAGATAAAACAAAATCTGAAAATAGCTCAGGATAGACAAAAAAGCTACATAGACATAAAAAGGACTCCTAGAGAGTTCAAAGTAGGGGATCATGTGTATCTCTGAGTTAGGCCTAGGAAAAGTTCCTTGAGAATGGGAGCTTGTGCCAAGATGGCACCTCGATATTGTGGACCCTTTGAAATTTTGGATAGAGTGGGACCTGTAGCATATACACTAGCACTTCCTCCCACAGTGAAGGCACATAATGTTTTCCATGTTTCGTTACTGAAGAAATATGTACATGATTTTAATCATATAATTGATTGGTATGTGATTCAGGTGGAACTAGAGGGATAATACCAGAACCACAATGCATAATAGACAGGAAGGAAATCCCACTCAGGAACAAAACCATTGCACAGGTCAAGGTGCAGTGGAAACACTTTGGTCTAGATGAAGTTACATGGGAAATGGAGGATGCCATGAAACATGCATATCCATTTTTGTTTACTTCTACACATACATAGCACATTGGGAGGTATAACATTGAGGATGATATTCCTTTAAGGGGGAGGGGATTGTAACACCCTTGTTTCCCCCAGCTTGTAAATATAACTATAACTTGCCAAAAGACTGTGGCAAACTGAATATGTGTGAATGTTGGATTTGATGAACCTTTTGTTATAAAAGGTAATGTATGTATTTCTCTTATTAATTAAAAATGGATAGTGTTTCATAACTGTTGAAGGGGATTTTCCAAGGTAGATCATGATGCTATGAGAGAGATGGTGAGGGGAACCATAAATGGTTTAGATGACCCCCACCAGACCAATACCTTACTGGATTTAATTACTTAGACCCAAAACAATCCTCTGACCCAGAAATAAGTTACCAGTCAGGATGGTAGTTGGAAAGTCCTCCTCAAGAGTTAATGAGGAGATGGACAGGGTACCCATATAAAATACTTCCTGACCTGACCACAAATAGGGAAATCAGACCCACACAATATTGTTGAGCAGGGAAAGAAAAGAAGGGAATTTGTGGGCAGAGAGGGCTGGAGAGGAAGAGGAGTCAAGAGATCATTCTTCCAAAAAGAGAGGAGCGTATGCAACTCTCTAGTTTCGAAGAGAGCTGAGAAACAAACTTGCTCTAGGTGCAAGAAGTTGTTGGCATTGTTTCCAGTCCAAGCTGATAAACGGGTTTGCAGAGAAGGAGAGTGACTAATAAAGTACTCGTTGCAGGCCCCTTTTCTTGGTGGAGAGAAAATCATTTTTCCAAGTTCCCGTGGGAGGAGGAGAGTAACCTTCGTCCCTGACTATCATTGAACAACAAAGAAGAGTCTCTCTCAGAGCATCATGGTCTAGCTAGGGGGTGGCCATTGGTAAATCCATTCAGGATTGGTTGTTCCTACGGTTGGGTGGAAACAAACACCCCTCTCAGCAGTTGCTTCATGATTCTGGTTTTCTGATAAGTATTTTATACTCTGTGTACTAGAATGGAAGTGACGATTGAATGTCTGTGTTTATGATTAACATTTACATTGTTTGATTAATCATTAGAAATTCTTACTGTTTTTCTATGAGCCCCTGTATTTTCATGGTTTATGTTTTCCTCTTCTTAGTAGCAGGAGAATTATTAGACATGGGTTTTCATATGAAGTTGAGAATAAGTTTACGGTTCTTGCACTGGTCGAAAAGTACTTAAGGTGATTTTCTCAAGGACTGGTCTCACAAGGTAAGAGTCAGGGCAGACTTTGCTAGAATGTTGTAGTCTCATTTATCCCTCGAAAGGTACCTTTCCCTGTTTAGAATTTAAGCTCTGTGAATGGAAGGCGCTCCCTTCAAACCATCAGCCTATGCGACCGAGGAATCATGTCCACGCCCTTAACCAAATATTGGCTAAGAAATATGAGTGTATCCTCTGGAGCTCGATAAGTTCCACATGACCAAGACCTTGGAACCCTTCGCTAGGCCCGAAAGGAGCTAAGCTATCTTTGGCCTCAGAACTCCAGGAGTTCGGAGCTTCGGGATGCTATGACTTTACAACCTACAAAACCAACCAAAGGCAACCTGCTAGTTTGGTTACCAGGGAGGTTTACCAACATTTGGTGGTTTCCCTTAACCGTGACTGTGGGATCTATCCCACCGTTAAACCTCGACCCACTTATCAGTCGCGAAGTAATGTGAGTCGTAAATTTGAGGATACTCGGGATCTTCCCTGACCGTTGGATCTACATCGTGGTTAGTTCGACATTGACCACTTCGAGAGAACAAAGGTGTCATAGAACCAAAAATCCCAATGTTAGATTTGCGAATTAATGTGAGCCACAGATTTGGGAGTCCATTGAGAACCCCTCCCAACAGTTCGATCAACCAGTGGGAGGATTTGCGCATAACACTTCGACGAAGTCCTACTCTGGGAGAAAAAGAGTGTTAAGAGGGTAGAACCCCCGAACGATGAAGTCACGAAGTAACACAAACCGTCGATCCGAGAATGCGTCAGGATCCCCCCTGACCGTCGGATCTAGACCGTGGTTAGCTCAATGCTAACCACTCTAGGAGAAAAGGGGAAGTTACATTGTGGATTCCCTGAAAACTGAATTTATGAAGTAATGGAGGTCGTAGATCTATGGATCTACGTGGACACATCCAACTGTGGGATATAAGGGGTGTTGGAAGGTTTTCAGTCCGAAGTGACGTGGGACACTGATGTCACCCTGGGTGATGTGGAGTCACGTTCGATGTGCCATGTGTCACCTTGATTCATGATTTTCATAGACCTTATGTTCCCATTAGAATGTGACACATGTCACCCATTGATGGGGTCACATGTCATCTCTTCCTTGCCGCGTGTCACCCCTGGCACATACTCGCTTGGCTTAATAGCGGGTGGAGTACTCGGGACCCACCTGTCCTTGCCTCTACATTTAATGCACCATCACATGTAAGGATGGACCCTTCGGGAGTCCGGGGCTTCCGAAATCTGGAGGTTTGGGGTGTAGTATCTGAGATAAGCCAAAAGGGATGAAGGTCAGAGCCACCTGGAAAGATTTCAGGGTCCTTTGAGAGTTCAGGATTTTGAGACTCTGGAGGACATGCACGTAGAAAGAAAAGGGGACATTCAACGCCAAAGCACCAAATGTTGAATTCCCATAAACCTGTATGTTAAATAAGGACAAAGTTTAGTCGGTGGATTTAACAGTGGATGGATTTCCACAATAGATGCAGGAACGCTAGGGGGCTCTGGGACTTTGGGAAACTTGGGATGGTACAAATGAGACGAAACCATGTGGACACCACATGGCCCTTGACCAATAACGCCAGACGAGCTTTGGAATGGTGTAACTCCCAATATAGATCTCAGATTTGAGCAGGGTAGTAGTTGCTAGATCGCTCTTGATGAGTAGAAGAGGATTCGATATGATTACGGAAAGAAAAATTTTGATGCCCCATCCCTAAAAAGGGTACTTAGGGGTCGGTGTGTTAAAAATTCCTTCGAGTTTAATGAATAAAGCCTAAAGCACATTTATCTATGCATCTGATGAGTTATGGTCTTGATGTATGCATGTTTTATATTATTCTATGTAGTAAGCTTATGGTAGTTATGAATGATTGATTGACTAGTTCATGAGGGTTTCCTATATGCTTTTCCTTCACACACTACATAAGATTGATGGTATTTGTGATTCTCATGGAGTCTCGGGTGAGACCTTATTTAGTCCTTGAATATTGAATATGATAGCACCTATGGGGTTTTGTCGGTAAATCCTATCAAACCTGGGGTCTAAAACCTGTCAGTCGAGCCAACAAATGATTTCGTTGCCAGGACTTGATGGTTTTGTACTACATGTTGAAGGAAGAAAATGAGGTGGAAACCTTCCAGGAAGGAGATACAAGACTAGCTATCTGAGAAGGAGGACGAGTTCGCGCGACGAGAGACCAGGACCTGCAAATCAACTTCGAACATTGGAAACAAAGGTACATCTATAAAAATTTACATGAAATTTTCTCTGTTGAGTTTCCTTGTTTATTGCATGAGTGGATAAAGAGTCAAAAATAGATTAACTTTGCACGGGGAGCCTAAGAATAACTAGTTTGGGACCAAAATAATGTCAATAGGATGAGATCTATGGATAATAAGTGGGCCAGAACTATCGAGTTTTGTTGAAAACCTCTTACTTTAGCACCTAGGTATCTCGTTATCTTTTGATTTCCTTAATGCATATCAGATTAGCAGCTCAGAAAAAAAATGTTGAAATATTCAACTCAAATAAATCTATCGGAAGAAATAATGGAAACCAAATCATGCACACATAAATGCCAATATTTTTGGGTAGATACCCTTGGAAAAAACTTGGAAGGAAAACCAATGTTGAGAATGATTTTATTATGCTCAAATCAAGACTCCCATAATAGGGATAATGGCCCACTCAGATAAATAAAAGTGTAGAAAAACCTACCAAAGTTTGTTCTGTTGTATGACCCAGATCTGCATGTTTTTCAAGGTATACGTGAATATCCCTTCCGCAAACCTGTGTATACGTGCCTCTCTCCATTGGTCCCGCGTACATGTATGGAAATATTGTATGAAATTTTTCAGACGATGCAACTCTTTCATGTGGCTTCGCTTGACTGAAACCCACTTATGATTGCCTCTGTTCTCTCTTCTCCTTGACCTGTATGATCTCTAGATGGAAGTCCTTCTCCACCTATCTAATATTTCCTTGAATGATAGTCTTTCATGATCCAACCCTCTATGTGTTGACTCTCTCAACACAACTCCTGTCAAGTGTGTTCTCCTTTACCCTAGCCTTGCTTTTATAATCTTAAGTTATAACCTAAACCTAATCTCCAAAGTGATTGATGGTTGATATTACTTCTCACCTCACTTGAGATCAATGGCTAAGTTTAAATGCTAAATTTTAGCATTTCCTTAAATAACTCAATTAATTCAAACAATTAATTAATAAAATAAATTCACTTTAATAAGTCTTTTAACTAAAGTAAATTCAAGGATAAAATGCTTTGGATGAGTTCCACATGTCTAGACACATATACATGTGCATAAATACATGTTTTATGCTACCACTAACATCAACACTCCCTCTTAGCGAGGAAGGTATTTTGCACCAACCCAAGTTTGTCTCTGAAGAACACAAACTTCCCTTTTACCAAGGGTTTGGTCAGAATATCTGCAACCTGCTCATCTATGGAAATATACTGAAGATTTACTATTCCTTTCTAGATCCTATCTCGAATGAAGTGGTATATGATCTCAATATGCTTGGAACTTTCATGGAATATTGGATTCTCCAAGAGTTTGATACAACTCTAATTATTGCAGTATATCACCATAGGCTCCAACTCCTGATCAAAAAAACTTGTAACCAATTTTCAAATCCAAATGGATTCACAGCTAGCCATACTTGCTGCTATATACTCTTCCTATACTTAACTAAGTGCTACAAAATTTTTGCTTCCTATTGAACCAAGTAATCATTTTTTATCCCAAGCTGAAGCAACACCCCAAGGTGCTCTTTGTATCTATTGCACTCCCTGCTCAATCTTAGACTGAGTATCCCTACAACTCCACTCCATACCCTCCAAGATATCTCAATCCATACTCCATTATACCTCTCAAGTACACGAGCACATGTTTTTTTGTGATCCAATAGACCTTCCTTGTCTCCATCATGAACTGATTCAAGGTGTTCATAGAAAAACAAATATCTGGCCTAGTGTTGACAAAATACATCAAGGGTGCTATCAACTTCTTATATATCTTAGAATCTACTAACTCTGAATTTGAAGTCACCACCTTCTTCATATTAGTAACCATAGGTGTATCCATTGGTCTACAATCCTCCATCATGAATCTCCTTAAGATCTCTACTGCATACTTCCCTTGAACAAGGAATATCTCACTCAATTCTTGTCATACCTCTAATCCCAAGAAATAATGCATCAAGCCAATTTCCTTCATCTTGAACTCACTAGATAAGTCATCCTGCAATAATCTCCTCTACACTTGTGAGAAACAAATCATCAACATACATAACCAATATGAGTGGATCTGTCCCAACAAGTATGAAGTACAAGTTAGGATCCGCCTCACTCTTGGTAAAGACCATACTCTGCAAGTATTCATCAATCCTAGAATACCATGGCTTGGGTTCCTATTTGATTCCATACGAGGATTTCTTAAGCCTACACACCTGAGAATTCCTACCATGTACCTCAAATCCCTGAGGTTGTTCTATGCATACTTCTTCCTCAATAATCCTAATGAGGAAAGTTGTTTTTACATCCATATGATGTATCCTCCACCTCATAACTGAAGCAATAGAAATAACATCTTGAATAGGAGCATACCTGGTGACTGGAGTGAATGCCTCATCGTAGTCCACTCCCTCTTTTTGGGATAATCGTCTTGCCACAAACTTCACCTTGAACTTCTTGATTTTACCATATGCAACATGCTTGATATTGTAAAGCCACTTGGAACTCACTACTGACTTCCCCTCCGGTCTTGGTACGTCACAAACATTATTCCTTATAATACAGGTGTACTCCTCTACCATGGATTACCGCCATACCTATTGATCTACTACTTCCTCAAAACTAGAAGGCTCAACATCAATGATGATACTCATAAGCGCCATATAGTTCAGAAACTTCTTCGGAGGCTTGCACTCGCTGACTGCACTCGTAGGAGTCTCACCAACATCCTTCAATGTATGTAATAGCCACCTGGGTCTTCTTATAGGATTGGAAGGGGATAACTCCTCCTCCCCACCTGAAGTCTAAATTGTTGATTGTTTCTCATTGTTTGAATCATACTGATCCTCGTCCTCTATCATTGCTTATGACTCTTGAGATCTCCTAGATGTCAAATTCTCCTTGAACTTAAAATCTCTACTCACAATTGTCTTCCTCTATGCTAGAATGAAGATCCTGTAATATTTTGAGGTCTTGTTGTGCCCCATAAATATATCCTTTTGTCCTGAAGACTCCATCTTTTTCCTCTTCTCCACAGGCACATGGATGTAGATTGGACAACCAAAGATCCTCAAATGACCAATATATTTCTTCATTCCTAAGAAATCCTCCTACATAATCTTATCCCCAACACACTATAGTGAGATGCACCATTATCGAAGAACCACACACTCCTCATAGTTTTCCTGGTAGAAAGGAAAAAAACTAATAAGTAATCCTTCTCAAACTTTGTTGCAAACTCATCTAGTTGTGTCTTTGTTGATGTTATTTTATACATCTTTCCTTTTCCCTTCTTCTTCTCTGGACACCGAGATGAAAAATGTCCATTCTTATGACATGAGAAGCACTTGATTTTACTCAAATCCTTCTTCCCTAGCTACGATGATCCTCCATCATTGTTACCCTTCTTGCTAGAACTCTTTGCTTTTCCTTTCTTTATCCTATTGACAAGAGCCAAGTTATCATCACTACTTCCCTGCTTATTTCTCTTAGACTCCTCCCAAGTCTCTTCCTGGATGCAATCATCCCAAAGTCTATACCAATTTGGGAGTTTCTCCCAAGTGAAAACTCCCTTGAAAAATGGTTTCGATGTCTTGGAAATACTATTCAATGCGACATTCACGAGCTCTACGTCCTCTGTTTTCTCCCCTATGGATGCAAGCTAATCACGCACCTGTGTAATCCTCATGAAATATTTGGTAACATTACTAGATCTAGATATCTGCACTGATATGAGTCTATTCCTTAAGACCTTCTTCCTATTCATGTTAGTTCTTTGGAATAAACCTACCAAGGCATCAAAAATATCTTTGGTTGTATTCTTCTTGAATAAGTTAGGAATTAGATGATCGTTCACTGAATCCAAGATGATCCTCTTTGCTTTGATCTCCTTCTTTTTATGAGCTTCCAAAGCTATTAGATCTGTCGGTGGAGAAACTGCTTTCTCCACTAACTCCCAAAGGCCATACTCCTTTAACGCCAATGTTACTATTGCTTTCCTAGATAGGAAGTTGGATGCTCCATCCAATCTTTCTTCAACTCTCAACGGTGTTATTTCCATCTGTAATACCTGATAAACTGCCCTGAAAATAACCTACTGTTGAAAATTGCCATTGTACTGACCTATACCGAATTGTATGCACTTGTCACCACTGGAACTTGCATATGTACATGTGTGTGCTCATTGACACTTGTGTATACATGAATGTCTCCAGAGACGCTCACGTATGTATGTGCATGTCCCTTCTGTAAAATGTGTACAGCCCTGTAAACCTGCAAAACCCTAGTTCTGCCTCAATACAACTATTTCCCTGAAATATGTCCTTCGATTTCGGTACGTTGGTTATGGATTTGCTAAGATCTTCGAGAAATAGATAGATCTGTGATCAACTTCTATGGATCTAAGATCTGACTCCCCTTGAAAGCATACACTCTAATACCATGTTGAAAACCTTTTACTCTAGCACTTAGGTATCTTGTTATCTAGTGATTTCCTTACTGCATATTAGATTATTAGCTCACAAAAAAAAAATACACTGTTGAAATATTTAACTTAAATAAATCTAGCATAAGAAAAACTAGAAACCAAATCATGCACACATAAACACCAATATGTTTGGGTAGATACCCTTGGAAAAACCCTGAAGGGAAAACCAGTGTTGAGAATGATTTTATTATGATAAAATTAGGGCTCCTATAATAGGGATAGTGGCCCACTGAGAGAAATACAATTATAGTAAAACCTGGAAAAGTCTGTTATGTTGTAAGACCTAGATCTGCATGATTTTCTAGGTATACATTATTATCCCTTCTACACACCCGCATATCCATGCATGTCTCCACTGACACCCATGTACACGTACGAAAATACTGTATCACAATCTCTGTACGACACAACCCTTTCATGTGGCTTCGCTTGAATGAAACCCACTTGTGGCTACCTCTGTTCTATCTTCTAGATGGAATTCCTTCTCCACCTTTCCAATATCTCCTTGAATCACAATCCTTCGTGATCCAACCCTCTTTGTCTCGACCCTCTCAACACAACTCTTGTCAAGTGTGTTCTCCTTTACCCTAGACTTAATTTTATCATATTGAGTTATAACCTAAACCTAATATCCAAAGTCATTGATGGTTGAGATTAATTCTCACCTCACTTGAGATCATGGCTAAGTTTAAATGTTTAGAATTTCCTTAAATAACTCAATTAGTTCACATAATTAATTACTAAAATAAATTTACTTTAATAAGTCATTTAATTAAAGTAAATTCAAGTATAGAAGGATTTGGATGATTTACACACATCTAGACACATAGAACTGTGTGGAAATACATGTTTTATGCTACCACTAACATCAACAAGTTTTGGTTTGAGCATGCGAAAGAAGGGTATATTGTTGAGTTTTCTATTGAGTGCAACGAGTCCTTCAGCAGTGTTGAAAGAAAATTTGTAATCATCCCTAGAAGGATATTGTTGGAAGAAATACCTCTGCGGATAAAGATGTTGTTTGTGGAGAAGGAGATAATTCGCATGAAGCCTAATAAGACCCTACAAGGAGGGGGAAAATGGAAAAAATGGGGAAGAAAGAAAATCAACAAGAAAGGATGGATTTAGCAGAAGGTATCCAGACGAAGTTGAGGTGAGGTGAGAAGATAATGGATCCGAAATATTATAGGAGAAAGAGAGATGGGAGATACACAAGAAGAGTCGACCTAAAGAGGTAAGTTGAGAAGAGAAGTAAGGAAAATAAATAAAGGGGTGACGAACAAGTGGTAAGATCTAAGATGAAGAGAAAAGAAACCACAGCATAAGGATGTGTCAAATAAATATTTGTGCTAGAGAGAAGTGAAAAAGGAGAAAGGTCGTTGAAGAGACATAGGCTTAGGGATGAGGTATCAAGAGAGGATACTAGAAGTAGTGGGAGTTGGATTGAAGAAACTAAATTCAGACCCCCTTGGCTAGCAAGAGTAGTCATGTCAGAAGAAGATGAGGTGCAAAGTAGTAACACCAACACAACAAAATATAGAAACATAGCCCTCCAAGGAGAAGACACCTTGGCATGAATGGGAAGACTTGCCTGGCTACATATAGGGATCTCCTTTTGATCCCTCACTGAAGAAGATGAAAGAGTATGGAGGAACCCCCTCTTTGAACCACCCCCCTTGTGCATTTGTCATCAAGAAGAAAGAATCGAAGAAAGTGGAGAGGTAAGAGAAGTAGAAGACGAGATATTAGAAGAAAGAGAAAGAGAAGATAAGAGTAAAGAAGAAGCTAAATTCAATGATACTTCACAAGAAAGGGAATCAATATCAACAACATCTAGTGGTCAGTCAATAAGACACAGTTCTAGATTGAGTATGGTGAACTGAGACTTAACTCTTAGGCTTCCCACATTTCATGGGATGGGAAAAGATGATGTGGAATAGCATTGGTTTACATTTGAAGATATATGGTATGTGAAGAGAGTCACAAATGAGGCATATAAGATTGCGCAACTGGAGACCACCTTCAGAGAGAGAGCTCTGATGTGGTACATGAAGTACAATTCTAATGAGTCGGTGTTACAAACAATGTCCCTAACAGAGATAAAGAGAGATCTACTTAGGGAATTTCATAAACCTAAGTCAGAATCACAATGCATCCCTAAGATCAAAGAGATGAAGCAACAAGTTGGAGAAACCATGTGGGACTATGAACAACAGTTGAAAATTTTGTTAGGAAGAATAACATTTCATATCCAAGAAATCCATCATAGAAAATGGTTTGCAATTCTCCTACCCCATATTCACTTCCCACTCACCTAGTAGAAGGTGATGACTAAGGTGGAGGCCTTGGAAATTGTGATGTGCTTAGAATCTAGACCAGGAGGTGGTGAAATGTCAACATGTCTTTCAAAAGTAAAATCTCATCTCATGAACCTCACCATGAAATTACAAGATATGGCTAATGTTAAGGTAGTCCATGAGAATGTGCAGCGTACTATGTATTGCATCAAAGGTAACCACAAGAACAAGTGTCCTATGTTGGGGAATTACACATCGACGAGTGCACCAAATCTATTTCCAATAGGACCACAAATGGATTCGTGTGATATTTGTTGACAACGGGGTCATATAATTCCCCATTTACCCCCACTACCAAATTATCAAAAGATTACGAACACTCCATTTTTTAACTTTTACAAATCCATGGGCCATGATATAGGAGCACACTGCAGATGCTTTCTAATTCCAAGAAGAACATAAGGGTGGAGATTGTGGAAGATTAGACAGAGGAAGATACCAAGGAGGCTAGAGAGGATTATATGGATGAGAAAGAGGATATGGTGGTGGTAGAGGAATACCACATACCTACTTTAATTGTGGCCAAGTAGGCCACTTGTCACAATTTTGTACCAAGCCACGTGCACTCTGTGGGTATTTCCGCAATGCATATCGCATCATACAAGATTGCCCAGACTTGTTGGTAAAATGGGAAGAGAAGAAAGGGCACTACAATATGGTGACTATGGATCCATGTGAAGGTTAGAAGACAAAATAATAAGTTGATGTATGGGTGGTAACCAAAGGAGGAATCCGTACGAGAATGGACCTGGAATGAGGAGAAAGTTCTGGCTAGAATTTAGAAGGAAAGATCTGAAAAGAAACACAAGCACCTTTGAATTGTGTTGTACCACAACAAGAGAAATTCCTTCACGATGTACATAGGGCACTCAATGAAGCGGATGCACTACACAAAGGGTGTTAGAAGAAGCTCACACGTGTGAATAATTATAGTGCACGATGCAAAGGGCACAAGAAGAATCCCATGTACGCGAGGAAGTACAATGTGCAGCACAAAAGGTAATAGAAGAGGAATGCGTGAGCGAAGAGCTAGGACACATGACACGAGAGGAAACCCAACACAACACTTACCACAAGGTTGAATAAAAAAACCAAGTATGTGGCTTATTGCATTGTTTCCTTAAGATGTTAAGTGATCCTAAAGCTACAAATAAATTGACCCACATTTTAACAAGATGTACGAGGGAAGAGAAGACAATTGTGGCTATTTCTACCCCACTGCTAGAATGAGATGTGTGCTAGGTGAACAAATAGATGTGCACAGGAAGAGAATTCAAGATGATAGCTGAGCTAGGAATCTACGAAATAGGCGATATCATGTCAAACCTTGGATCAAATGTGAAAATCTTGTTGAATAAATCTTCGGGGTTGATGGGTAAATCAAACTTGGTGTGGTCCTATATTCAACTCAAGTTGGCCAACCAATACAAAATCTATTCTTTTGGTAGGCTAGAGCAAGTGGAATTGAACATTGAGCGGATAAATACCAAAGTAGACTTTGAGGTGATTGAGATCATGGATGACTCAAACCCCTATCTAGCTCTACTTGGAATTGACTGGGAATTCAATAAAAATGTAGTATTGAACCTGAAACAACGACATATGTCCTTTGAGATAGACACGTTGCGCATTATTACATCATTGGATCCAAATGAGGGAAACAAGTTGTTGATGTTTGAGTCTCTTAAGACTGAAAAAACATCCTCATGAGGATATGAATTCCCCTGCATTTTTATAGAGGTGGTACTCCTCTTTGAATTTTTCTAAAATATATTTCTTGAAATGATTTTCGAGACAATATTTATAAGTAGGAGAATTCTATGAATCAAGCCCCAAATTATTTATCACTCAATTAAAATAAAATATATAAATATACAAAGAAAAAATTAATGAGAAAAGGACCAAGAATCTTCACTCATACATACAAATCATATATTATAAGAAATAAAAATATATCTCGCATTCATCACATCCATGAAATATATTCGATCACATTTATAGGAAGAAAAGAGATGGTCCCAAAAATCAGAGAACCTTAAAAGAGTCTTTCATTAGAATGAAAATAAGATTTTGATGAGTCAATTTCAAATATCTTATTCTCAAATATTTAGAGTTCAAAGATACAATCAAAGTTAACCTCGAATTGGTTCTCTGAGATTTTCTAAAAAATGATAAATTCCTTACAGTCCGATGAAAATAATTGTGTTTTTCCAAAACGATTGGGATTGGGGTTCCCATGGACCGTAAAATAAAAAGAAGACACGAGAATGGAGTCACCAGATCAAGGTTGAACCTGGAGAGAAAAAGAGAGGGAAAAGATAGAAAATCAGTTATGTTCTTCAAGTAAAGAATAAACATAATTGGATGATTTCTAATCCGAAAGAGAAAATTTTGAGAATAAATGTGATCTTTGGACTTTATGTGATGAAC
Source organism: Picea glauca (assembly GCA_000966675.3). Lineage (NCBI taxonomy): Eukaryota > Viridiplantae > Streptophyta > Pinopsida > Pinales > Pinaceae > Picea > Picea glauca. The sequence continues at coordinate 160,676 of JZKD02S2151033.1, forward strand.
CTCTCCTGCTTCATTTTATTGCTGATGCATCTTTTGTATCTGTGTTTGTTGTCATTATGTGACCGGACTAATTGCTTCCGTTGGGCCCTCAGTAATCTTGATTATAGCCCTTTTTAACCATTCTTCAATGTATTGTCACAAAGGAGCAACGATCACCTCTAGTTTGACTTTGATTTTAAATAATGCATTTTCATATTCTCTATAATCGATTGAAATATTTTGCAATGTAGTTATAATATCCTCGTTTCTATTGCCATATTCAACAAGCCAATTATCAATGTCAGTTTCAGTATATATCAATCATACTACTGAACTTCTCTGTCGATAATTTCTTTAAGTTCTCCACAATTTTTTCGAACTGTTGTCTTGTTTGAAGCATTGAATTTGATATTAACTTTGGGTCTTCAAATTCAATAGTGTTTCCCACAAGATCTAATTTGGTCAATTTAGAATAAGCCTCAATCTTCTTAGATGTCAAGTCATTAAGTTCATTTAATAATTCTCTTAATATATTAATTTTTTGAGTCCAACAAGCCAAGTTTAGTTGCTTTATACGGGCTTGGGAAGACAAGTCTTCCTTTTTTCTTTCATATTATGTCATTGCTGAAACCTTTATAATAAAAGTGGCAAGTCCATCTTTGAAAAATCCTTCATCATTTTCAATATAATCTTTCAAATATTCTCTGGTGTTCTGAATCATGGAACCAAGAGAAACAAAACTACTCGCTAGATGCCATGTATCTAGAATAAGAGACATTATTTTCTTTATATTTTGTTCAACATAACATCTGGTTGAAATAATTAGGCTTGAGGTCCCTTTAATCTTACACGTGACTGTGGAGTTTTCTCAAAATTCCTACCAGGATGAATTGTTGCAACATGGGTAGCCAATATCGGTGGCAGCATTAGAGTAAACTCTAATTCTTGTATCCTTTCTTTAATTCTGGCATTTTCAAATTCCATATCATCTATTGAAACATCAAGTGCATATGTTGTAACATTATGAATCTTAGCAATCCCATATGGAAGCATATTTCTAAGATTAAATGTAGAACACATCCCCCCCCCTTTTTTTTGAAGGGGTTCTTTCAAAAATCAATTTTCTTGAGTCTTTATCAAATAAAGCATTATGTACAAAAAATGATTCTTCTTCTGAGAACTCTTATTCTCAAACAAAGAGTTCAGTCACATGTATTATATTCTCTTCATCAGGGAAATGAGTATTTTCTATATCAACTTCTAGGTTCATATCTTCAAGGTGAATTTCACTTTTAGGTGTGTTTTCTTCAATTTCTTACTGGGAATTGGCCATTTTTCTTTTTACTTGCAACTTGTGAGACTTTTCCAAATTTTTCGAAGGAGGATTTTTATCACCTCCATCATCTAAGTTGTTCATTAAAGACCTTCTCTATTGAGACGTTGTAGACTAGCAATTCTTTCTGGAATTTTTTCTCTTTTGAGAAACAATAAGGGACTGGGTGTTCCTTTCATTAGGGGGTTTTCCTTTTTGCTTGTATTGTTCCGTGGTACTTATGATAGTTTCAATGTTGCCTGCTTTATTTTCAATGCATTTAGCTAGAGGATCATGGATTTCTCCTTCTTCTTCTCCAAATATAAAATTATTTATAAGTGTGCTATTGAATCCCACTGATACCATGTGATTGTGAAAAAGATGACTAGGGTCAAAACCCTTAATTTCTTTTGCAAATTTCATATTATATTGATCAAATTGTGTAACATATTCATCAATTTTTTCATGTCATCTTAGAAATATTTCACCGACCTTCCAAGGTAGCAGGATAAACGCTTTCTTCTTTTTCTCTTAAAATAGATGCAACCAGGATTTATATTGCCTTGACATTTCTACAATAAATAATTTGTTTGGAACATAGTAAGGAAGATATATGGTTTTTTCATGAGAGAAAAAAATCGTTATAATATTGTATTTGTCTATTTTTTCCATAATCCCTTTTTTATCCAGAAAAGTTAATGCTTCATGTGACAACCTGTATGTATTATCTCCAAACATAAGCTTCTTAAAAACAAACATAAATTCATTATATACTTCATAAAATAAATGAGAAGTCGTTTTCCTCCATAGGGCCTGATACCAAATTTATATAGGGTCAACATTACAATATACCCTTTTCCCAATATTCAACCCCTTGAAAGTATAACAATAAGTAATAGAAAAATTAAGTAAGAAGCCATGTACAACTTCTTACTTTCTTTAAAGATTGATAATTGTGAAGAAATTTCAGTAGAAATGATTTTTCCCCAATAAAAAATTGCTTCTTCATGAATTGTAAATATAAAATATATAGAGCCAACCAAGGAATGGTTTGTTTAGACTCTTGTCCTATAATTCTATAAAACAACCATGCTACTTCTTGGTAAGGATTTTTCAATAAACTGACATGAATTCTGGATATATCTTCAAGCATTTTTTAGGGGTCTTCTAAATATTCTTGTAGAAGCTCTAATCCATTATTATTTTCCTTAAGGAAGCTTCTAGCTTCGTCTCCTTTAAATATAATAGTCGACTCTCGTAATTTAAACATCTTCCTGAAAGTTGAAGGAGATAAAGAGATATGTGATCCATTATGCAGTAGAATTTCTCCTTGATTTTGAATGAATTTATTAACACACTAAGAGACTATGTATTTGCAATCAAACACTTCCAAAACGCAACCAACTAGAGCGATACATGATTTCCAAGTCTTATTCTGGTTTCTTTCTAGTAGAGGAAATGTTGTGAAATATCAACAAGACCTTGACTAATGAAAATTGTAGTCTTCCCTTGCAAACATGTTCAACATATCTCCACAGAACTGTTGCTTTCTCATTTCCATTTCAGTGTAGCTGGAGAACTCTGTGTATAACTCTTTTAGAATATTGGAATAAAATATTCTTCAGTAATATGACTTGAATTCTTTTTGATGAGAAGTTAATACACATTTAACGATATTATCTCGAGAAGTATGCAATCAATAATGACCTTTTCAAAATTTAATTAGCAATTACTTTTCGTAATAGTATAATTAAATAAATCTTGAAAAATGTGACAAAGGATTTAGAATGGCAGGGTGGTGGGGCAACGAATGTGGAAAATATGAAAGGATGAGTTCGTGAACCCAGGAACCTGCAGTGTAAAGAAAATAAGAAAAATGTTGAAGTGTTGATACAACAGACTTTAAATGGAAAACAAATGAACCTGTGAAGTCTGCCAACCCATGAGATATCAAGAAAATGTCTAAGTATTGGTGCATTTTGTATGCGGCGGAGAAATGAGGTACAATTTGTATAACACAGAGTTCTTTTTGAAAGAAAGTATACCCTCCATGACTTAAAAAAATTCTAAGTAAAATGAAATAAGAGGAAGATATGTATTAAGCTAGAAAAAGGTTAACAACTGGCTCCAATTGTGGGATGGTGACCCTCTGCGGGTTACCAAGAACCTAGAATCTGAAAAGCAACTACCTTCTCCATTGGGCTATGGAGTCATCTTCAAACTGAGCTCTTGCAATTTTTCTTCTTTCATGGAGTTATTTTCAAATATTATTTACATATAGTGATTGTCTTATAATGAAAAAATTGAACTTAATAAGTAAACTATATATGTACAAGATCTACCTACCCTACCTTCTTGAAGGGAAGAAACACTTTCACGTGTAAGTAGATTTCCAATAGAGTCATTCAAGCATCTAACTGATTTTTGGAATGAACTCCAAAACTTTGAAACATATTGGGGCTTGTACCAATGAGTCAGGGGCACTCTCAATGTGTATAGGAGAAAAAATGAACCAGGTGTGCTGAGAATATGATTGCATTTCTTCACCAACAATGATTTGGAACCATGATTCAATGAAATCAAATCTTGGTTTCTCAAGGGTTCTGCTATCTTTGATTGGATGAAGAAATTTCAATATGATAATACTTTCATGATTTTCCTCGTTTCTGACTGCATCCAAAATTCTTGATTCACTGACAATGTTTTGAAAGAATTCTTCGTTCATGGAATGGAAATATTGCTCATTATCATTCTCAAGATTCAGTTCTTCCACCAATTCTTCTTTTATATTTGGTGGAGGCTCCTTGATTTCATTCCCAATTTTTCTACTCGAATAATCTTCATATGGTGTATATGAAAGGCCAAAGTCTTCTTCTTGCAAATTGGAATTCTTATTTTCATTTTCTGCCATATGACTTGATTCAGAAAAATATTCCAATATATGATTAGGCTCTTCTTTGAAGTCATTCACTTCATTTTATTGTGTTCATATGGGAGAGGGTGGGTGGGAAAAAACATTGAAAACATCAACAAAAACATATGAATGCACTCTCAGGACGAACTTTTCTGCAAATCAATTTTCTAACACATCCCAATTGGTAGTGGAGTTAGGCAGTAATGAACCATACCATTCAAGAGCATCCCCATGCAGAGTTTGTAAAAATAATCGACATGTAACATTGTCTTCAATAAGATTGAAAACATCACATGTACTTTTGAAATTAAACAAATGTTGCTTTGCATTTTCTGAAATATTCCCAAAGAATGTAGAAAAATTTTCAATAGAAATATCAAGCATCTGAAAACCTACTTCTGGTAGATTTAATGGGGTTCTATGAAATTGCCTCCTCCTTTGGACCATTATTTATTTTTCCGAGTCTGTAAAGCCATTGATGGGATTGATGAAGAAGGAAAAGGAGCATTGTGACATGAAAGAAACTCCTCAGAGGAGTCATAATATACATCTTCTTGGAATTTTTGAGTCTTTCTAATGGAGTTTTGATGGAGTTTAAGAATTCTCTTAGTGGAATCACCAAAAGATTCATCCTCCCGAGTCTTATGTGCTTCTTGGATATTTTTGAGGTCATTGCAACATATTTCAATAATATTTTTATAAACCATGTACATCTAGAACAAGCAAAAATCTTCTTGAAACTTCTTTCTGAAACTTCGAAACATGGAGACTTTGGTTCCTCAATTGATCTGAAGTAGGGCCTCAAATATATTGAAAATAAATGGCTCCCCAATTGAGTCACCAAAAATGTTGATGTTTGAGTCTCTTAAGACCAAAACAACAACCTCACGAGGATATGAACCCCCCTGCATTTTTATAGAGCTGGTACTCCTCTTTGAGTTTTTCTAAAAGACCTTTCTTGAAATTCTTTTCAAGACAATATTTATAAGTAGGAGAATGATATGAAGCAAGCCCCAAAATCCTTATCACTCAATTAAAATAAAATTCATAAATATACACAAAAAAAATTCCTGAGAAAAGGACCAAGAATATTCACTCATATATACAAATCATATATTATAAGAAATAAAAACATATCTCACATTCATCACATGCATGAAATATATTTGATCGCATTTATAGGAAGAAAAAAGATGGTCCCAAAAATCAGAGAACCTTAAAAGAGTCTTTCATTAGAATCAAAATAATATTTTGATGAGTCAATTTCAAATATCTTATTCTCAAATATTTAGAGTTCAAAGATACAGTCAAAATTAACCCCGAATTGGTTCTTTGGGATTTTCTAAAAAATGATAAAGTCTTTACAGTCTGATGAAAATAAATGTGTTTTTCCAAAAGGAATGGGATTGGAGTTTCCGCAGACTGTAAAAAAAAAAAAAGAAAGAGAAGAGAATGGATTCGCTGGATCAAAGAAAAAGCAAGGCTGAAACTGGAGAGAAAAAGAGAGATAAAATATAAAAAATTGGTTATGTTCTTCAAGTAAAGAATAAACATAACTGGATGATTTCTAATCTGAAAGAGAAAATTTTGAGAATAAATGTGATCTTTGGACTACTGTGATGAATCTCTCTTTCTTCATTTGCTTGTTGATGAACCTTTTGTATCTTTGTTTATTGTCGTTATGTGACAGTTATTAATGGCTTTCGTTGGGCCCTTGGTAATCTTGATTATAGCCTTTTTTAACCATTCTTCAATGCATTCTCACAAAGGAGCAACGATCACCTTTTGTTTGAATTTGATTTTAAATAATTCATTTTCATATTCCCTATAATCAATTGAAAGATTTTGCAATGTAGTTTCAATATCCTCATTTCTATTTCCATATTCAACAACCCAATTATCAATGTCATTTTCAGTATACTCAATCATACTACTGAACTTCTCTACTAATAATTTCTTTAAATTCTCTACAATTTTTTCAAATTGATGTCTTATTTGAAGCATTGAATTTGATATTAACTTTGGATATTCAACTTAAATAGTGTCCCCGCAAGATCTAATCAGGTCAATTTAGAATAAGCCTCGGTCTTCTTAGATTTCACATTAAGTTCATTTAATAATTCTCTTAATATATTAATTATTTGAGTCCAACAAGCCTTTAGTTGCTTTATACGGGCTTGGGAAGGAAAGTGTTCCTTTTTTCTTTCATATTCTGTCATTGTTGAAACCTTTATGATAAAAGTGGCAAGTCCATCTTTGAAAAATCCTTCATTATTTTCAATATCTGCGTTCAAATATTCTCTAGTGTTCTAAATCCTGGTACTAAGAGAAGCAAAACTACTCGCTAGATCCCATGTATCTAGAATAAGAGACATTCTTTTCTTTTATATTTTGGTCAACATAACGTCTGGTTGTAGTGAGTAAGCCCGAGGTCCCTTTTAATATTACACTTTACTCTGGATTTTTCTCAAAGTTCCTGCCAGGTTGAATTGTTGCAACAGGGGTGGCCAATATTGGTGGCAGTATTAGAGTAAACTCTAATTCTTGTATCCTTTCTTTAATTCTAGCATTTTCATCTTCCATATCATCTATTGAAACATCAAGAGAATTGTTGTAACCTTATGAATCTTAGGAATCCCATATGGAATCATCTTTCTAAGATTAAATGTAGAACACATTTTTCCCTTTTTAATTTTTGAAGGGGTTCTTTCAAAAATCAATTTTCTTGAGTCTTTATCAAATAAAGCATTATGTACAGAAAATGATTCTTCTTCTGAAAACTCTTCTTCTTGAACAATGAGTTCAGTTATAGGATGTATATTCTCTTCATTAGGAAAATGAATATTTTCTATGCCAAATTCCAAGTTCATATATTCAAGGTGAATTTCTCTTTCAGGTATGTTTTCTTCAATTTGTTGTTGGGAATTGGTCCTTTTTCTTTTTACTTGAAACTTGTGAGATTTTTCCAAATTTTTCTAAGGAGGGTTTTTATCACATCCATCATCTGATTTATTCATTGAATACCTTCTATGTTGAGACATTGTAGACTGGGAATTCTTTCAGGATTGTGTGCTCTTTTGAGAAATAATAGGGGACTATGCGTTCCTTTTATTAGGTGGTTTGCCCTTTTTCTTGCATTGTTCCATGGTACTTATGATAGTTTCAGTGTCACATGATTTCTTTTCAATGCATTCAACAAGAGGATCATCTTTGTCGTCTTCTTCTTCTCCAAATAAAAAAGTATTTATAAGTGTGCTACTGAATCCCACTAATACCATGTGATCGTGAAAAGAGAAAAGATGACTAAGGTCAAAACCCTTAATCTCTTTTGCAAATTTCATATTATATTGATTGAATTGTGTATCATATTCATCAATTTTTGCATGTCCTCGTAGAAATATTTCTCTGACCTTCAAAGGTAGTGTGATAAACGGTTTCTTCTTTTTCTCATAAAATAGATACAACCAGGATTTATATTTCCTTACCACTTCTACAATAAATAGTTTATCTTGGACATAGTAAGGAAGATATAAGGGTTTTTCATGAGAGAAAAAAATCCTTATAAAATTGTATTTGTCTATTTTTTCCACAATCCCCTTTTTATTCAGGAAATCTAATGCTCCTTGCGGCAACCAGGACATATTCTCTCAAAACACAAGCTTCTTAAAAACATATGCAAATTCATTATATACTTCATAAAAGAAATGAGTATCCTTTTGTCTCCATAGGGCTCGATACCAAATTGTTATAGGGTCAACATTACAATTTACCCTTTTCCCAATATTCAACCTCTTGAAAGTATGACAGTAAGTAATAGCGAAAATTAAGTAAGAATCGATGTAAAACTTCTTAGTTTCTTTAAAGCTTGATAATTGTGAAGAAATTTTAGTAGAAATGATTTTTCCCCAATTGAAAATCACTTCTTCGTGAATTGTAAAATATAAAATATACAGAGGCAACCAAGGAATGGTTTTTGTAGACTCTTTTCCTATAATTCTAGCAAACAATCATGCTACTTCTCGGTAAGGATTTTTCTATAAACTGACCCAAATTCTGGATATATCTTAGAGCATTGTTGAGGGGTATTCTAAATATTCTTGTAGAATATCTAATCCATTATTCTTTTTCTTAATGAAGCTTCTAGATTCATCTCCTTTAAATATAACAGTCGGCTCTAGTAATTTCAACATATTCCTGAAAGTTGAAGGAGCTAAAGAGATACGGGATCCATTATGCAGTAGAATTGCTCTTCGATTTTGAATGAATTTATTGGCATACCAAGAGACCATGTCTTTGAAATCAAACACTTTTGGAATGCAACTAGCTAGAGCAATACTTGATGTCCAAGTCTTATTTTGGTTTCTTTTTGGCAGAGGCAATGCTGTAAAATACCAGAAAGACCTTGACGAGTGGAAATTGTAGTATTCCCTTGCGAATAGGTTCACTGAATCTCCTCAGAACTCCTTCTTTATCATGGACATCTTAGTGTAGCTGGTGAACTTTGTGTATAACTCTTTTAAAATATTGGAATAAAAACTTCTTTAGTAATATGAGTTGAGTTCATTTCGATGAGAAGTTAATACACATTTAATGATATTACCTAGAGAAGTATGCAATCAATAACAACCTTTTCAAAATTTAATTAGCAGTTACTTTTTGTAATAGTAGCATTAAATAAATATTGAAAAATGTGACAAAGGACTTAGAATGGCGAGGTGGTAGGTGTGGAAAAATGAAAGGATGAGTCTACGATTCTGGGAAGCCATGGTGTAAAGAAAATAAGAAAAAAATTTAAGTGTTGATACAACAGACTTAAAATGGAAAGAAAATGAACTCGCGAAGTAGGCCAACCCGTGAACCCACGAATTATCAAGAAAATGGCTAAGTATTGGTGTATTTTGTATGCATCGGAGAAAGGAGGTACATTTTGTAGAACACATAGTTCTTTTTGAAAGAATGTATACCCACCATGACTTAAAAATTTTCTAAGTAAAATGAAATAAGAGGAAGATAGGTATTAAGCTAGAAAAAGGTCGATGGAAGTAGAAAGATCCCATGAATGAGCATGTGAATATTTCCATTATAGAAAACATATATAACATCATAGGGCATAGGGAGGATTATGTAAATCCAACAGTCAATGTCGAATTGAGCTAGAGAAATGTCTTCTCCTATGACACATATTCATAGGATGTTATTTAGAGATGAAATAATGAGTTGTATGATGTATCGACCAGGAGATGAGAACGAAGGCAGTGTGCTAGATCAGATCGGAGTTGTGATAGAAGGTTATTAGTTCTCACACAAGTGATGACTGCATGGGGAACTGGAATCGATTATGATAATAATTTCCCATGACACATAAAATTTATGGCAAGGAAAAGTACCACAGGTCCACATTAACAATGGGCATAGACCTCAATAGCCAACTCAATGACTAGGTATCGTGGGGTAAAAGTTACCCATCGAGTATTTAACATCTAACTATGCTACTCTTGCTCATTATTTTTCCAAGTGAACACGGTATCGAGCCAAGAGCTTAAATTAGAAAGAGTGAACGGGTTGGCATCGAGAATGTTACATCTTGGAACAGAGCTCCCGAGCGGATAGGGGCAACACAAAAAACCAGATATGATAAGCAATCAATAGAGATAATGGCTTCTGGGAGAAAAACCCAGGCATGAAATAAAGTCTAGGCGACAAAAGAATAGTTCACTCCTATGCCTGAGCTACCACCCAATGTGAATATCAGAGGCCCCCTATTAGGAATGGTTCCAAAACTAAAATATGCAGACTTCAATATACAAGATGAAGATAAGTTCATGGAATAGAAATTTTACTCCTACATAGAGTTGATTACACGACTAGATGGGTGGTAATGAATGGCCACCAAGGAGTGTGAAAATCCTCTATAGAAAAATCAGGGATAATGTCTCTATTGGATTTCCCACATTTTAGGTGCAACCAATCCATCAACCAATGAATATATTTCTTACTCACTCGCTTGCATGGAGGGGTCCTCTGGCTTGAAAAGATGTATCAGGTCGACATTGACACAATGATACTAGTCTTGGGCCTCCCAACAAAAGGATACAATCCAACCAAAGCAATAACGACTAAGGACGCAGTGCATGAGGAAGTGTATGCTAAGTATGGTACAGAAAGGGGATTGAGAGGAGTGGTGATCACAAAGATAAATGACCGCAACATTCGATTTTCCACGCAACTACTTGCCTACAAAATGTTGCACAAGTGTTGCAATGATGAGTTCCCATTGGGAGTAGTCGTTGCCACAAAACTCTACATCAAGGGAGTTAGGATGGCTTGGGAAAGATACCTATTTAATGGGTTCATATAGGATTTCCTATAAGCTCAATATTTCAGTAGAGAGTTTCACTACAGTTGGGTGTTACTTCGTCTGGACATGGTAGTATGGAAACCACCATCGACCCACAATTATAACACATAGGCCTCGACGTGGTTCTTGGCACATAAATTCCTAGAGTTGCAACACACCAAGGATAGGAGCATCTAGGTCGAGAATAAAACTACATTTGAGCTATGGTTTACCAAGATTATCCAAGTGGTTGACCCAACACTATGCATATCATGAAACATCATGGAAAACTATGAGGACTACCTCTTGTTTGAATGCAACTTCCATAATGTGTTCATTTTTCCATGCACAAATATAAAGACCAAAACCAAAATTATCCCTTTTTGCATCATCGATGAAGGAATTCAATAGGTTGTCATCTAGTGGCCATAATTTTTTTTTCTCACACCTAATGACGAGGATTAGAAATTAGAGACAACGACCAATCGATGATAGGAGAAGAAAAGGGAAGAGAGAACCTAACAGAAAGGTAAGGAATAAGTGGGTGAGAAACAATAGGCTACAACATCCCAAGAAAAGGGAAAAGGACCAGTGGGTCAGTGGACATGCAAAACTATAGACAAGGAAGCTGGCAAGGATAAAGGGACAAATCAGAAGCATATGCAGACAACACTTGTAAAGACACCACCTATGAAGAAACCACATGCACCACTTAATATAAGTTCCAACCTAGAATCTAGCGAACATGAGATCACACCAACTTCGACGAAGCATACTGATATTGTGCCCATCATGGAGGAATTCCCATCACAACTTTCCATGGACAAAGTGGTGCCCGACTAGGGTAGAGACAAGGAGACTAAAACTACTGCTCCCGTAAAGGATCCCAGGTGGAATTCTTCTCTAGTTATGAGCATCATCAAATAGGTCCATGCTGATTTGATTGTGCAATAGATAATGACTAGAGTGTCATTGCAAAAATTCGATGACTCTGTCATCAACTAGATATTTATCCAACAACCAAGTCCACCCCCCAATAACATTGGATGATAGAAACCATGACTAGGGATACATCTTTGTGCAACTTTACCTAGAGGAGAGTGTTGTGGTTTAACCCATTGGTCATGTGGAACCATCCATTGTCACAGAACCTTTCCCATTACCATATATTGAACTAGCATTGGCACAGGTGCCTTTGTAGGAATTTTAGACCTATATGACTAAGATAATGAATGAACTCGGGGACATGCACCATGTACTTAGCCAATCCTATGTTGAAATATAGTAGAAGATCAACCAAGAAAGTGTTTCACACAGGGACACCCAAGACAAGAAGAACCAAGAGATCATGACGCAAAAAGATATTGAAGTTGCACACAAGGATATTAAATCATTCCACAAAGCATAAATCATCATGCACAATGAATTGATCATCACATTCGATGAATTTTATGCGCAAGTTCCTAGTACAACTAAATATATTCTAGACCTCCCCACACCACAAAAAATCAACAAAGTAAAGGAGAGGTTCCAATACATACACCAATCAAACTGAGAACTTCAGGAGAAGCTAAATCATTGTCCCCACTCATAGGAATGGGGTTTGCAACATCAAGTTTCTATCATAGAAGAGGTGCTGAAACAAGGACAAGTGCACATCACATATTTCTTGTGGGTGGTCTAATATAACTTCAAACTTTGGATGTACCTCGAGGATTCCCTTGAAACCAAGATAATTAATGATAATATCCATGTAATTGAGACCCATATCCATGCACTTCCCTCCTTACCACCAATAGAATGACATCAGGCCATGAAAAAAATTGTCAACCAACTTCGAGAGATTGCATATGCTTGCACATAATGACAAAATCTTTCATATATTATACTCGATGCTGTTGAGAAGGCTAAGATACACCACTACAAAGTGGAAAATGCACAAGCAAATGCAACCCTAATCATCCAACTTGGGGAGAAACTCAAACTTAATGTAAATATTACCACAATAGGTGATGTTGAGGATTTTTTCACCAAGATAAAGACCCTGACAATTATTTTTTACAAGAACGATAGCGAATTCAAAGAATTTGTTGTAGACCTCACTAAGACTGTGCCATCAACCTCCTCGGTCAGGCCTTAAGTAGCATCATTTGATCAAGGAGGAGACACCTAATCATGTTAGGGGCCTATTGGAACCCAAGGTTTGGCAAAGGTTGCATGTGTTCCACAAGTCAGTATTGCACATGCACTCAAGAATATGCACTACACGACACTAAGTTTCAATTTCTACGCCAACCAAGGATTTACTGTGCACACCAACCCATTTTGTACTACACACAATGACTTAAAGAGACTGCATGCAGAACGGATCTGCAAAGATATGCAAGAATCCTTGTAATTTTTTTTGTAACAATCCGACTGGTCATGGTCAAGGTTGTGGATGAGTTGGCAAGTTTCTTATGTTTTCCACACTTTGTGGAAGATATGGGGGGATGCATGCAGATATGTAAGGGTGGGTTTTTTTTTCACTATGGGTGATCAAGTAGTATGAGAATGTGTAATTTGTAAAGGAGTTAGATCTCTAGTTCCATTTCGTATTAGTTCGGATGTTTATAGATATTGTGTGTGTGAATATGATAGAGAAAGTAGATCCAAACTCATGGCTCATCTTTGTTTTGATTGTTAATGAATCTTGAAAAGGCTCAACCTCTATGTATAGAAATGTATTTGAATTCATTTGAGTTTAATGAATAGATTATGAAGAACATTTATCTCTACATCTCATGAGTCATGGTGTTAGTCCCTAAACCTTCATAACTTCCTTATGCACCTAAACCTATCCTATCCATTCATAAACCTTTTCCTAGGTCTAAATTTTATTTATTTGCTTTACACTTTATTTTTATTTTTTATTTTGGTGTGATCACCTTTGCTTGAAATTATTTTCATTTGCTTCTTATAATGTATTTTTATAAGTCATTGCATGGGTTAAGATGTGTCTCATCAAAAATAGTTTGTTTGACATTTTCAATTAAAGGTCTTTTCCCAAGCTCTAAGGCATAAACAAGGTCCGCTGTAAGAAGGATGATGTTCTTGTAGCACACAAAAAACATCATTGCTAAAGGTCCATTCAAGATCCGGAGATCGTGAAAACACATCTGAAATCATGCATGGATATCTATTAAATGGTTGTTTCCTATTATCATTCCATATGCCGTGTTATCTTATTGAAAGTTGATCATATTATCATTAACAAAGAATGAGATAAATCTGTTTGTACCTCCAATGAATTAAACTGTCGAATTATGATCTAACCCATTCATATATTCATTTGGGAAAATTCAAATATTTTATGTTATGATGTGAAATGGCATATGAGAGAAATAACACAATTATGCTATGTTAATCGTTTATACATGTTTTCTCTTAATCTCGTTTTCATAGAAAACAATTGATGATAAAGAGTATGTCACCCAACAAGAGTAGTCAACTTCTCCGGGAATTGAAATGTTGCAAGATTTTCCAGAAATCGGGCAGAAATTTGTTTGGTGAGAATGGTATAGGTTTTGTTGCACTTTTCAAGGGCACCATACATAAATTGCCATGTTATTCACTAAAACCTTTGATGGGTTTCAGACCCATGTGGGAGATATCATCATTCAAGTCACATAACACTCCATTGTTGCGGCCTATGGTTTACTTGTAAGAGGTGAAAGGTGGTTTAAGAAGACAAAACTCTCTACGTACCTGTGCAACCAGTTCCTAGTTTCATAACACCATAATCCATATTGGATTAAAGACATCCCGAATAAATGACTAAAGGAGGAGCGACAAAACACCTTACCAGTGGTCCAAAAATACATAACATGCAAAGGTAGGTTTTCTACCATTCACTATTATCATATGCGTTTTCTCATGCATTTGAATGGGGACAAAGAAATTAATTTTCCCTATTACCTCTTGAAAATTTTAACAAAATGGAAAGGAGAATACAAAGCCATCCCAAAAATTCTCAACATAGTTTGTTTCATCAAGGGATTATTAAAATTCTGGCTTTGCAAGCATTAAATGAATTACAAGTCTCTTGGGAGCAATTTTTATCTTCATTAGGATTTGAAGAACATGGGGGAAAGACATAGAAAACATCTCCTATGAAGAAAACTACGATTTTGAGTAAAGTACAAGCTTCATCAATCTGATCTGCGCTACAGGAAAATTCTGGAAATGACTGTTTTAGAGGATAAAATCACACACAATTTATGAGAAAATGGTGAAGAATTTGGAAACTTCGTCAAAAAAACACTTGAAGAATGATCTCGTTTAGGTGAAAAATGAGCCATTTCCCAAAATTATCAACCATCTAGGAGATGCGGGTGGATTTTCGAAACTAATTTTTTAAGAAATTTTCGTCTCCGAAAAAATCAAACAAGTGGCAAAATATATATTTCTAGATTTTATGATAATTAATTAGCTAATAGAAGATCATATTTAGGGTTCCAAGCAAAAATCAAATTTAGCATTTCAAGGATAAAAAACAATATTCAAAGGACTATTTCCATATTTTCAGGAAACAAGAGATTTTGTTAGAGCATGTGGCAACAAGAAAGGTTTGGGACTTGTTGAAGAGATCAGGTAGTTCCAAATTTCAAGGAGGAGAATCACCAGTTAAAAAAATTGTTCCAAATCTTCAGGATCAATTCAACAACTCAAAATCTATTTCCATTAATTTGAAAACATTTTTATTTCTAATTGTTATATTTTGTTTTTAAAAATGGTTTTGAAACAACTAGAAGTTTGTATGAGATTTTTTATATAAATTTCATCATGGGTAATGTAAGAGGGAGCTTTCTTTTGTAAGGCCCAAGAGGGGCGTTTAGTTTTTGGTGTTTTTGAAGGAAATATATAGACCTGAATTGTAAAGTGAGAAGCTTGCAACATTTTTGCACTCAATGAATAAACATTCTGATGGTTAGACTATTTTTGTCCATGTCTTCAAATTCTATCTATCTTATTTGAATCCATTTGTTATTTTTGCAAAGCATTGGTTCTGTCCTGTCATTTTGAATTTCAGTAAAGGATTTGTTGTTAAACCATTTGTTTTGGGAGTTGCAATCAAGTAATTATTTCATGTCTCTAAATATTATTTGGAACCTGAAATTCTTCTTTGCAAGTAAACAAATTGTTAACTTGTAGCTTCTTTTTCATCTATTTTGTCTCCACTTATCTAATCTTTCAGAATGTATGCCTTTGACTAAGATGAATGTTGTTGGTAACTTGATTTAAATGAATGTACCAAGACCTTTTATCCTTCAATTTACCCTGATAACCTGATCCTTAAGCCCAACTTTATCGATGATGTACAAGGATTTGGATATGATATATATTCAAAAGAATGCCTCTAGCATCGAAAGTGATGGAGCCATTAAGCGAGTGAATGATGGTGAAAAAGCATTTATTATGTCAACATTTCTCTGTGGGAATTTTGAACTACATCTCTGCAACTCAAATGAGAATGAAAATGTTGGATAAGAGACATGGTTTATTGGAAAACACTTGGACATTATCTTAATGAGTAGCTCACTGACAATGGAAGCAGGGAGCCAAGGCCAATGTTCACTAGAAGGAGAATGAAAAAAAGAGAGGAGGAAATGCATTAAGAAAATGCATGAGCTAGTAAGTATAAGTTTTGGTTCCAAAACTACGTTAAATAACGTAATAGAACTGGAAGAGAAGGAAATCATTGTTCATTTTCTAGGAAAGAATATGTCCTCCGAGTGTTTAAAGGATTTGATGAGGTTAAATTTTGAACCTTTGGTGGGTTATGCACTATAATACCCCGTTTCCCCCCAAGTTTGTAATTATGCTTAAGACTTCATGCACTATAATTGATGAAGAGTGTAATTATGTTTTACGTTAATAAAAACACCAATCAGTTGACTAAGAGGGAAGCCTTGCAATACTAGCCATGACGCTACTAGTGGGAGCTAGAGAGGGGGAAATTGGGAAATTTTTATGAAGAAAATATGAAGCTTGCTCGAAAACCCAACCTAGACCCACATGACCTTAAATGACTGAACCTGTCCAAAGTACCATGTTCGCCATGTCCACAAGAAACCTGTTAATGGAAATTGATCAGGTAGTTGGAGTACTTATGACTACCTTCATACCTTGTACTCAAATAAGTGAAGGGTCAGCTGCAGTTGTCATCTAGAAGTACCTAGAATTTCCCTTTCGATTTGGGAGCTTGACCCTGAGGGTTTGCTTCTGACAAAAACAAGTTGGGGGAAACCCAAGGAAAAGGAGAATGTTCTTGATTGGAAAGAGGAATGAGGAGGAAGAGGGCGTGAGCATGAACAAATACAAACACACAAAGATACATAGACAGACTCACAAATATAAGTTATGGTAACACGAATGAGCAAACAAAGCTCATGTGCACATACTTGAGTAACTTAGGAACTGGGAATTTTCCATGAGGAAAATAGGAAGCTTACCCAAGACATGAATGGTCAGCCCTAGAATAGAGAATACCCATATCTAGACTAGATATGAGAGGGACGTGGGTTGGTGATTGTTGGAAAGAAACTGACACTCGTAAGGGGATGGCACTGAGGGACTGTGTATAGAGGAAATCTAGTTGGGAAGGTGTCTAGTAAGATCATGGAGGCCCAATGGAGTGAAGGAGAGTAACCTTCATGACCATGTCCTTGATACGATATCCAAATTGTGAGAGTCTCGTAGTGGTATTGTGGTTTGGCATGGGGGTGGATTGTTGTAGAAAGGAAAAAGTGCAACATAGCCTCTGATTGGGTGGAAATGCATTCACCCTCAATTAGTTGGCTGGTTAAAATTTAAACAGAACAGATAAGTCTTTCTATGTATGCCCATTAAATGTTTATTAATGAATATGAATTTCATTATATTCCCTATGATAGTTTCATATGTTCAATGAATGTTAGATCTGAGTTAAGAAGGTTTAATCTAATATCTTTGATAAGGTTAATGGAATTCCCATAATAACTGCGTTGAGAGGTCCAATGGAGAATTTTAAATTTGTGTTTTCCCTAGCCTTTGAAATGGAAATTTTGCACGATATAAAATTTTCACTTAGGGATTATGGTGAAGTGTTGCCTGTGTATTGAGGAAGTGGGTTAAAATAATGAAGGATTAGAGATGAAATCCTTGTAGATAGTGTCGAGGAAGACTGTGGGCTAGAATTCCCTAGAATAACCCTTAACCTTGTTGAATCCCTATTTAAACCTAGGAGGCAACTTGAGTCATTGATTCAACAAGAATATTTGATCCTGATTGTTTGTCGAAGATCTAGGCTTCAAAGAGAGCCTATCGTAAGGGGGGCATTTCAGAAAAACCTAGAAATATTGACAAGGAAAAATTTTTGATGGGAAAATCCCTAGTCGACGAGAGCCATTGATCTATCGAGAGGATCGGATGACAAGATATCGACCGTAGAGCTGTCGAGTGCAAGTCGATAATCTTGTTGAAAAGGCATAGTTCAAAAATATCTGTTGGGAGCAAGTAAGAGGAACTTCCAATGAGAGAAACCTGATGCCAAGAACTTGAGCATGATAAGAGTCATATATCTGTCAATGATTTGGCTGATGAGATCTGAGCTATTGGATTTGACAAGAGTCGAGCTTAATGAGAGAATCCAGTTAAAGTGGTAGTGTCGGTTAAATACCGAGCGAATATGGGTTCCAATAGATTCTTGACCATTAGATGTGAGGGTCTGATGACCGTCAGATCCATCATAAGATTCTACTTTGGCAAGAACTGTTTGGGAAAATATGAGATTATGGAGAGCGAGTATTTCCTGATGGTTGAGGCTTGAGAAGGTGGGAACCACTGATCTTCTTGTGGGTTGATCTGATGATATGTCAACTGTAGATCTTGTCATAGACCCCACCTATCAAAATGTTGGAGGAGAATGGGCATGACCTTAACCATGGTGTGGTTTGATGGTTCCGAGTGAATCGAGACTGTTGGTTTTCCCAACCCGCTGACCATTTGATTGGTCAGGAGTGAGGCTATTGTAAAATTTGAATTAAGGAATAGACTGGGGGTTGCATAACCTATTTTCCCGATGGGGAGGATCTTGACTCACTACTAGCCATTGATCTAGCCCGAGCCATGTGAGTTCGAGATGTTCTTCTAGTGTAGTTTATTTCCTGGTTTGTGTAGTCACATTCTTTTGAAGGATTGTCGAGAGAGGGTGATGCATCTGAGGACATGTCACTGTCATGATAACACACACATCATCCTATACAGTGATGCAGATGATGTGGAATAGGTCCATGTGAACATCACATGGGAAAAATATTGATCAGAAGGGTATAGACTCGAGACCAAAAGCTTAGTGGAAGGAAATTTTTTGACATACCACTAGCCTAGGTAGGGTTTAGGGGGTCAAGTGTGTTACAAAGTGATATTAGAGTGATGTTAAAACTATAGGCTTGAATGGGTCACCAAGGCTGAATGGATATTGAAATTTTTATATGATGAAAGTATATGTTTTATTTTGAATAATGTAACTATGCTCATGAGTTCTAACAACAATTTTGAACATGATTTATATCAAGAAAGGAATCCTAGATCTAGATTGCCAAAGAAAACCAGTGTTTGAAAAGGCCAGGAGTCTTATACATATAATTTTGAAATGTAATTTTATAATAGTGTTTCACTTTTTTCAACATGTAGGACGTACTGGAAAGGAAAACATAAGTGAATGGTGCAACACAATATGGAGGAAACCTCACATTTCTGAGATGAAGAATATGATGGTAGGAGGGCCAGAGAAACCCCTGCATATTTAGTCGCCACAGTAAGGAGTTTGAAAGAAGACATTGAAAGACTCATGAGAGATCAGGCAGAGCAAGTAGAGTTTGTTGGATTACTGAGAGGGGGGGGTGAATCAGTAATAGCGTAATTATAATCCTTTTTCTTCAAATGTTATATCAATGTAGAATTTTATCCAATAATGAGCAGTAAGAAATAAACAATCACACACATACATAGTACACCATTGTTTTACGTGGAAACCCAAATCGGGAGAAAACCACAGAATGTTTTTTCTTATATGTCTTGAAGAATTACATTCATTGGAAGAAACAACTTCCTTTGTTTTCCAGCTGCAACTGGAAGGAGGCTCCAACCCCCTAGTTTCTCATTCTACAACCTGAGGGAAGTTCCAACTCTCCAATTCTCTAGCTACAACTAGAAGGAGGCTACAACCCCCAATGTTCTCCAGCTACAACCACTTGTCCTTGCCTCGTCCTGCCACCCTGAAGTAGAAGTAGAATGATGGAACCACTGTCACACTATCACTGTGAGATATATTGTTGTAAGCCTGTACCAATAAATCTAAACCATGCATCAACTTGTACCTCAACCTGTAATCAACATGTACCATAAACAAGTGCATCAACCATGCACCAACCTGTAATCAACCTGCACCATAAAAAAAGTGCATCAACCATGCACCAACATGTAATCAACCTGTACCATAAACAAGTGCATCCAACCATGTACCAAGTATGTACCAATCATGTGTCATCTACTCATCAACTATGACTCATCAATATGTACCAACATCATCAACT
>JZKD02S2151033.1:181264-205394 GCA_000966675.3 Picea glauca
GAGTAGCACCCTCGAAAAAAAATTTGTTTTTTTTTTTGCATCTGTTTTTGGCGGTTTTTCGGCACATGGTTTTCTAGTTTCGGTTAAGTAATTAGGGTTGTTGACTAATTCGAGTCAATGGATTAGGGGTTTTGGATTCTGTAGGATCCTATATATGTATTGTATTGTAAACAATGAAGATATGATAAATAGAATATTAGAGGTGTGGCTCTAAACAGATTGCTAGTTTTCCTGGTTTGTGTTTCCAAGGTAAAAATATATGTGTAATGTGTGTGTGTACCATTGTATATTTTCTATTTTTATTAAGAATTTGTAAGCAGTAATTAATTGTAAAAGGTTAAAATCTACAATATGGAAGGTGGGAAGAGGGGATAAAGTCCATATATGGATTGATCCTTGGATAAGTAGTAAAGGCCAACATAGACTACTTGTTTAGGTGACACATGAACTTTGAAGCAAAGGGTTTTTTCACTAAGTTAGATTGTGATCTAGGAGAGGTCTACAAATTGGCAACAAAAATGGCTCATCTGGGAGGAACTTGGATTGGGAGGGCATATTGCATCGGGATGCTTGGAATTCATATACATATTCTTTGAAATATAACAATGTCAAATTAGGGAAAGACAAAGTCTAATTGATATGGTCTCGTAACCCTTCTAGGACTTATGCTCCTAAATTGGGATATAGAGCTCTTAATGAGGAAGGTTTGGTGGTGGAGTATCAAATGGAAGTTACGGTGTCCTTCCAAGAATAAAATATTTGTGTGGCTATCATTAAACAAAAAGGCTCCTGCCTGAGAGGTTTTACAATTTGTTTTTTAAAAAATGGGCCCAGGATGGTGTAATTTATGCCAACAAGCATACAAAGCTATTGATTTCTTACTTATAAATTGCTCCTTTTCCAAATAAATTTGGAAAGAAGTTGGAATCTTGATAGGGATAAGAAATGAATGGGAAGGAGGAAGCACAGAAGATGCCTTCAAGTCTTGGTACATAAACAAGGATAAGGAACATGAGAGCTCTACCACTCAATATAGTGTATAGAATTTGGCTTGTTAGAAACCTGAAGCTTTTCGATGGACATAAAACCCTGCCCATTAAATGTGCAATTCAATCCATAAATATCCTAAATTCTTATCCTCGGGTTGAGGAAAAACCAAAATACTGAGCAGAAAAGAAGAAGTCATAAATAAGATATTCCTTGGGCATGCTTTGATGGTGCCTCTCAAGGGGATCCTCTAGTAGGAGACTAGGGAGTAATCTTGTATCTCTTTTAAAATCATAGCATAACTTTCAAAGATAGCATTGGGAAAGAAAAAAACAACTATTGTGAATTGATGACACTCAAACTAACCCTCTAGTTATCTCAAGAATATGGTGTTACACAACTTCAAATTTCAGGGATACTTTATTGGTTATCCAATGGATTTGAAAGAGAGCATATCTAAGATTTTACTTTACAACCACTTTTTAATGATAGACAACAACATATGACGACCTTCTCACACATATCTTTGTCTCATATACATAGGGACAAATAGGGTAGTGAATGGCCTTTCAAAAGAGGCATTGGGGTTGGAGCATGGTACCTGGACCATTTCCATCTTTCAAGTTGGGCACATAGTTGATATCCCTCATGCACAATGGAAATAATTTATTTTTTTCTTCCAAGATGGGCATAGAGTTGATATCTCTCATGAACCATGTATTCCCTGAATCCACCCCACCCCCATTTTGTTGTTGTTTTTTTTTTTTTTTTTAATAAATTTTTTTTTTTGAATTTTTTTTTAAGTGCTTTCAAGTTTTATTTTTCATTTTTAAAAAAAGTTTCTTATAATTTTTATTTATTTTTTAATAAAAAATTCTAAAAATTTTGTTATTTTTTTAGCTACTTAAAAAAAATGAGATTAGGGATCGAGTTTTTTTTTAAATTAAAATGCATGTTACAAAAAATACTTAATATTTTTATTTTTAAAAAACATGTTTTACCCCCTGGCTTTATGTTATTTCCCATTTTTTCCTTTTTTCTCTCTATTTTTCCCATTTTGGGGGGTTTTTTCCATTTTGAATGATTTTGTTTGCAACAACACGGGGATTTTAGGCCATGCTTTAAAGAATGTTGCAATTTTTAACCTGAAAAAGATAGGGTGTGTAACATCCCCACTATAATCCTCAGTTGAATTAATGCATAATGTAGATATGAAACATGGCCATGACCTAATGATATATATGTGAATTGTATTTTTGAAATTTTAATAAATAAAATGTGATGCTAGCAGTTGGGGGATATGGACAGATATGGGTGTTGATTAATCCACAAGACAGGGGAGGGTCTAAGAGGAATTTCTAGGAGTGTCTAAGAGGGGTCCAAGGGGGAAATTATTCATGGGTATTAATCCAAACTCACATTCCTAAATTTTATTATCATTATGTATTAAACTTGTATTTTTTGTTTGGGTGTAGAAGAGCCCAATCATTGAATTCATGCAAGTGAGTGGGTGTGAGGACTCACATCCCATAATTATTGGAAGCATGGGATTGAGTACAATCAGTTTGGGGAAAAGTGTAACTCAAGTAAGTAATCCAAAGAGAGTAAATTTGTATGGGCAGTTACAACAATTTTAGACAACCATGTTTTGGAATGAAAAACAAGAAGTGAACAACAAAGAAGAGAATTAGAGCTAGAGAAACCAAGGAGGGTGAATTCTAGAGCATATTTGGAGCAAAAGATTGAAGAGCCAGGTTATTAAGCCTGAAGAGTGAACTCTTGTGTGAGTTTCCCTGTAACAACAGGTGATTGCTAATGTTTTCTTGGTAGTTTTCCTAGCAGTGATGTCCCTTGAGTTTCCTAGTAGTGAGATTCCCAGTTACTTGTGTCAAAGAGACCTTGATAAACAAATGGGACGCCCAATGGATTGAGAGTAGTGAAGGGGTATATTCCTTGGGTTGGGTAGATAAAGAGGAAGAGAGCCAGTGGAAAATCGAGATAGTTGTAGGAGAATACCAGTGGGTTTTTGGATTCTTCGAGCTGTGAGTGGACAGTGAGAAACCACCCTCTTTTGTGGATTGCAAACCCCAGCTCAAGGGTGACTTGTTGTTGAGATCTAGAACAACAAGTCTATGGTTGGGTGACTTACTGGTCGAAATTCATGTTTTGATGGTTGCTAAAGAATTGGGAGAATTTTGATGGATCGACGATCGAGATTGTGTTTGATTTCAAAATCAACGGCCCAGATTCATTGTAAATAGATTTAAAGAATTATACGGGTTTTTGAAGTTTGGCAAGGTATAGAAGATCGACCACCGAGATTCATTTTCAACAATTGGGAAAATGATACAGATCGACGGTCTGGATTCGTTTTTGAATGTTTGGAAGTTGGAGTAGATTAATGGTCAAGATCATTATGAATGGAATATCAACGACCTAGATTCATCTGAGATTTGATCGAAATTTTCTAAGTGTTGGAGTTCACCAAAAGAATTTGTCGATGCTCAATGGTCAGATTGGCGAGATTTGCGAAGAGTTTTTAGTTTTCCAATAGAAAACGTTGATGTCGATGATTGGGGTCGGTAGAAATTGGTGAAATTTTTCATACATCCAAGAAAAATTGTTGATGGTCGATGGTCAAGGGTCGACAGAATTACCAAGGTGTTTGGTTCATCTAAAGGAAGTTGAAGATCATTGACGAAGAAAAGAGGAGGATGATGTGTCATGCCATGTCAACATCCATGTGTCATTCCACATTAGTCAATTTTCCATGTCAGCACCCACATGTCATGCCACATCATCTTGGTTTCCATGTTATCCAAGAAAGGGTCGATGATCGATGGTCGGGTCAACCAGTTTAGTAATGTCTTGCAAGTCGGTTGTGTTATCACACAATTTGTACTTGCCCAAATACCAAGGTAAGTAAGGAAAGGTTGGCGTAACAATGGGGTGACCTATCATTGTCACCTTAATAGGAAACCCCTTTCTATTTAGGAGTATGTTAATACTACCCCAAGGAAGACATCCCTAGTGACCTAAAGGGCTAATGAACTAAGACAAAAAATCAAGAATACCCCACTCTCACTGGTCACTCAAGTCAAAAGGTTATTTATGTATTCAAGAGATGAAGCAAAAGTAAAGATAAAGTGTACCTGCCCAGAGCAAGACAACAAAGAAAAAATATGACAACTTTCAAGTACAAAATGATGTTAGTGCTTCATAAGACCATGAAACTTTGAAGTATAAGCTAGCTAATATAAAATTGCAGTGATATGAAATTTTACAACAACAACAAGTATTTTATAACAACTGCAAGAAATATGCCTTATAATTGCTTGAAAAGACAATGAAAAAGTAGTTTTAACTAGGCAAGATGATAATCAATTGTCACAAGCATTTTCTGTAGTGTCTAGCTAGCATTAAATGTCATCTTTGCAGAAAATTTTCTGCAGTTAGATTGTTGTAGCAATATTTTGTAACAACAAGAAGTATTAATGCTCATAATTGCAATAAAATATCATGGAAACTTAGCATTTATCAAGTAGATTGTTGGGAAATTATTACAATCAATTTCTGAGTGAGTTAGATGTGATTTATGTAGGTGTATGCAGAAAATTAGTATAGATTAGTATGGATGTAGCAATGATTTGCAACAACAAGAAGTTAACTAGTGAGATAGTCTAATTTAGAGTTAGTAGAAGTTAGAAAAAGCTTCAAGGAAGAGAGTTTGAGTGTTTGTTTGATCTCTCTATAAGAGAGTGTAAGGACTAGTGCCTTTAAAGGGTTATGGAGTCAAGAGTTTCAACAAACATTCATTTGGAGTAAACAAAAAAATGATTATGTTATCCAAGTAAAAGATGAATCTAAGAAGAGTAGTAACTTAAGTCTTCTTAAGATTTAACTTTTGGGGAGGAGAGCTACTAGGGAGTAGGCACTTCTAGGCCCTAACGGTTTTCCTCCTCCTTAGATAGTTGAAGAAATATTTAGATGCAGTTACAATTGATCAAGACCTCTAAAGAGATAGCACTTTAGGGCTTTAGAGTCTTGTGAATATAAACCAACTAGGCTAAGTCTAGCAAATACAAAGTGAAGAAGTAGTAACTTAAGTTCTTCACTTCTAGGGTTTATTAAGCATGCAATTTCATAATCTTTATCATGAGAAAGAAAATATACCAAAACCATTCAAGAGTAATGAAAAAAAGAAGATTTACTTACTTAACCAAGAATAATCATGCATGAAAACACTAGATTACCAATTGACTTCACCAAAATTGATCCAAGTTGCAAGTAGAAGGCTCCAAAAGAGAGGTGTGCATCACAATTTCAGCCAATAAACCCTAAGTAGGGCATAAAGTTTAGTCCCCTCTTCATGTGTGAGGAGTTGTGATGTTAAAATGTGAGTACGTTATGCTTATTTATACAAAATTTTGACCTTTAATTAATTTTTAGGTCAAAATAAGGTCGACCTGGCCATTTTCCAATAAAATTCAAATTTGACATAATTAAAATTAATTTGCCTCTAAAGACACCTTCAAGGGTGACGTCATGCCCTTCTAGGGTATGTTGAGGCCCATAGGTTGAATGTTGAGCTAGAAATGTGGGATGTTTGGCCCCTAAAAGCCCCAGATGATGCCCACACATTCCACCAGTCTCATAAATGCCTCCAAAATGAAAACCCTAGCTCTAGATGACGTCTAGGGTCATGATGGTGATGTCCAAGGCCCTCAAGGACCAACTCCCATGTGGAAGATAAAGGTCCCCCTAGGTACCAGGGTGCCTCTAAAGGCAACATCCTTCTTTTTCCCAGTGAAAATCTTCAATTCCTTCTTACCCCTGGCTTGGGTTGCAACATCCATCTATGGTATTTAAGCCGCCATGAAGGTCTAAGCTAATCATTCCCTCATGTGTACCTATCCAATGGGAAAGGTCCTACAACAACAACAAGTATGCCCTCCATGGGTTCATAAGTCACAGGGATAATAGCATGTAAATCACATCCAATAATTAAATTACCCAAACATGTGCGTCAAACCCCCCTTAACCCAGACAAATGCTCAAAGACGTTGTGCAATTTGACAAGTTAGGTTTGGAGAAGGTCTCAAAGAGTCCTATTGGGATAATCTCCCTTAAGTTTGGGGTGTTTCCCAAGTGGGATCTAATCCAAGTCATGTAAGTGTATGAGGTGGCATGGGGTAAGTGTTTGGGCATGAGGTGCATATAATAACAGGGAAATGTAAAGCCTTACCTATGGGTTCCTTTGTAGAGGGAGAGTTGCACCTTGTCATGAATGCAATTGTTTCATAACCCATTCATTGCCTTTTATTCTTATATTTATTTCTTTTTATCTTTTTCTTTCAAGGGAAAAGTTGAGGGCCATTTTCCTGGCTTGATTACTAGAGGTGACAGCGTTATCCACAAACACTTCACGGAAATGAGAATCTTGGCTCGTTATGAGACCCCCTTTCTCTTGGCTATGCCACCAATAGCCGCTACCCTGGTTTGATGTCCAGATAGGTGGTAGTTTCATACCACTACATACCTATGGTCATAATAGGTCGTCTCATGATGAGACCTCCTATCCATCAACTAGTACCTTGATTGTTTATGCATATTATGGGTCCCCTTTTGTTACTGAGAATCCTTTCACTGTTTTCTCAGGGATCCCTAGGCAAAGCATCTTAAAGGTTTCAACATTGGCTTTTAACCCTTGCCAACTACTTTTACCTTATAGGCATTTAGCCCCTTCTTCCCACAAGGCAAGGTACAACCCTTCCTAGCATAGCCAATCCCAATTCACAAACAATGATAGGGGAGATAGAAGGAATAAATATGGAAAGTGGTAAGTATGGAGGGACAGACAATGAATTTTCACAGATCCACCCAGTGAAAACCCATCCTTAAGGGAAATCAACTTACTAGGGCATCATGTCACCCCTCCATGTATGAACGAGGCAAAGAGCATAATTTCCAAGCAAACATCATGAAACGAAGAAGGATTCAATACGACATATTCAAGTACTTCAAAAAATCGGAGTGATACATACCATGATACTCAGACTCATTATCTCATAGAGCAAGACCAACCGCTACTTCAGGACCAAGCTGGTGGGATGGATAATGTTGTTGGTGATAAATGGACTGTACTGAAGAGAACAAGGGCCATGCTCAAGTTTTCTAGCTCTCGGCACTCCATGTCTAGGACCTATGGGCCTTGAGACATGATCTCCTTAGTTATCCCTAGGCTAGGGGATAACATCTGGTTCCAACTCAGGGACATGTTCTCACCGTAGAGCTTATGAGAACATCAACATCTCCGGTATGACGTGTGCTTGCTAAATATCAACAAAGGGTATTAGTAATACTTAGGTTGGTGATATCACCCCTTGTTCATATATAATATAATAAAAAAAAAGCATCTCTAATATAGCATGTGATCACGAGTATACATATATACATAATGAAACAATATAATATGAAAATGAAAGTACAAATATGCTATCATGATATGAAGATGGTATATATAATGGATGCAAATGCCTACCTACCTCTACTTACTTGTTGGTTGAATGATAGGTGTATTCATACAACCAGTGAAACCATCCTAACAATACCTCATAATACATGCCTATGTGCTTCATCATAAACCAAAACAATGACAAGTCAAGCACAAAAATAACATGAGTTAGAGCATGCATCATATCATAAGAAGTTGTAAAGTCTAGTTCATGGAGGTGGGAGGGAGGGACAAAATTATGCCAAGTTACACTTCTAGGAAAGTCCTCAAACAATCTCAGAAAGGGATCATGAAAAATCAAAGGATCAAAAGACTGACTCAAAGAGTCTAAAGGTTGGCTACCTTGGACGTCATCACATCCTGAGGTCTGGGAAGGGACTAGCAAGAATCTAGAGGACGACTGACAATTTTTTAAGGGAAAGCTAAAAGACCGAGATAACAAACTTATTCTTAAGGTATTCAACATACCCTTGAATTCTAAAAGAAGGCTCTTCCCTAGAGAAAACTTGGGAAAAGGGACATGTTTCCCAATTTCATCCTTAGTGTCATATTGAGGTAAAGTAATTGAAAGGAGCTGGAAAAACTTGTCATAAGTATCCTTCTTTAAGCAAGCAACATCCTTACCCTTATCAAGATTTGAACATAACAATGGTTGATAATCTTCTTTATAGAATAAATCCAAGTGCTCAATGGAAATCATCATGAAAACATAACACCAAGTAATCCTTGGGTGTTTGAAAAATGCATGTAACTATGTCATCTCCTTGTTGCCATATGTTAGAATTATTAGTACCCTAATATGATAGTTGTAAAGGAAACTTTTGGAAATCATCCTCAATATCGTAAATAGGGTCCCCATCATAGACAATCTCATCCCATTTACGTTTCACGACATGTATGAAATCATTAATATTATCAACCATGTTATTTCCTTCATCATAAAATGAAGGGATTAAAGCATCCAAAGGCTCCTCCAACACTTCTTTTCTTTCCAAATCACAAAATAAGGCTTCATAAAAATCTTGGAAAGGGAAACAACTCACCGTATTCACTTCTTCTTGTGTAAGAGCATCAAAGATTTGGATAAATTCATCAAATGGAGGAGTAAGAATCAATGCCTCGTCCTCATGAATTTCCCTTACATCTTCAGCTTTATAATATGGAGGATCTAGCTCATCCAAGGGTTCCCTTTTGTCTTCACCTTCTGAATCATAGAATAAGGTATCATCAAAAACCTGAAAAGGAAAATTACTATCCCGATCCTCTTCTTCTTGTGAAAGAGGAAAAGAATTTTGGATGGCTTCATCAGGGGGAGGAGCACACATTAATACTTCATCATCATGTTTAATATCTTTAGGCTCTCACTCTTCAACTAGGTCCTCATTATCCTCGCTAGAAGCATGAGTAAATTATTGTTCTTCCCCATGGGATTGATAACCTTCATCAAGATCCCTATCCTCAACCTCTTTTTGATTGATGTCTTGCTCCAAACCATTTGGGGTTTCTTCGAAAGCGGTCTCAAGGGAAGGTATTCTCTTGGGAATATCCAGGGTATTTTTGGGCTCACCGATCTTGCCTTCTAGAACAATGCCTTGTTCTTCCTTGGATGAGGAGATGTTGGCTTTGACTTATGTGGCCATGTCATAAGCATCTTGGATTGTTCTAGGAGCTTTGTCTCTGATAGGGAAACCTATTTGTCCTATAAAGGATTTGGTGTAAAGAAAGAGAAGAAATTTGTTTGATGGGTGATGGCTTATTGGGATCTGTTGTATTAGCCTCTCAAATTTATCATGAAATTCCCCAAAAGTTTCATTCTCATTCTTCTTTATGTAATTAAGTTTTTTTTAGCAAAACCAAAGTTGATATTCCATCTCTTGAGGAATACCTCTTGTAATTGACCCATGGATATAATAATAGCATCATGGACGCCATCATACCATCTCCTAGCATTATCATGAAGAGTAGCATAGACAAGTTTCATTGCTAGGTATTCAACATCATCATTGATAGGGTGGAGTTGAAAGAAAGCATAAAAGTCACGCATATGGTTCTGAACATTCTCTTTATCACTACCAGTGAATTTAGGGAGCCATTTTACATACCATGGAGGCATTCATCTAGGATACCCTGGTATTTTATTCATATCCAAGGGTTTAAAATTACTCGGGTCCCATTGACAAGCCATGATTGGATTTGTTATTAGTGGAGTCACTAGATAATCCTTCTAGGGATCATCAAAGGGAAAAGAGGGAATCACCCTTAGTGGAGTCACCAGGTAAGCTTCATGAAGTAAATTCTTTGGATAAAGGCTTACTGAAAAAGTGTCGTTAGAGGAAAATTAACTTGATGTTCCCCGACAATGGCACCAAAAATGTTATCGCACAATCTGTACTTCACCAAATCCCAAGGAAAGTGAGGCAAGATTGTCGTAAAAAGGGGGTGACCTATCACTGTCACCTTAATAGGAAACCCCTTTTTGTTTAGGAGTATGTTAAGATTACCCCAAGGGAGACGTCCATAGTGACCTAAAGGGCTGATGAAATAAGACAAAAAAGCAAGAATACCCCCCTCTCACTGGTCACTCAAGTCAAAAGTTTATTTACGTATTTAAGAGATAAAGCAAAAGTAAAGATGAAGTGTACCTACCTAGAACAGGACAACAAAGAAAAAATATGGCATCTTTCAAGTACAAAATGATGTTAGTTCTTCATAATACCATGAACCTTTGAAATATAAGCTAGTTGATATAAAATTGCAACAATATGAAAGTTTACAAAAACAATAAGTATTTTATAACAGTTGCAAGAAATATGCCTTAGAATTGCTTGAAAAGACAATGAAAAAGTAGTTTTGACTAGGCAAGATGATAATCAATTGTCACAAGCATTTCTGTAGTGTCTAGCTAGAATTAAATGTCAGTTTTACAGAAAATTTGCTACAGTTAGATGGCTGTAGCAATCTTTTGTAACAACAACAAGTATTAGTGCTCAGAATTGAAATGAACTATCATGGAAACTTAGCATTTATCAAGCAGATTGTTGGGAAATTATCACAAGAAATTTTTGAGTGGGTTAGATGTGAGTTATGTAGGTGTATGCAGAAAATTAGTATAGATTAGTATGGTTGTAGCAGTGATTTGCAACAATAGAAAGTTAACTAGTGAATTATTCTAATTTAGAGTTAGTAGAAGTTAACAAAAGCTTCAAGGAAGAGAGTTTGAGTGTTTGTTTGATCTCTCTATAAGAGAGTGTAAGGACTAGTGCCTTTAAAGGGTTATGGAGTCAAGAGTTTCAACAAACATTCATTTGGAGCAAACAACAAATTGGTTATGTTATCCAAGTAAAATATGAACCTAAGAAGATTAGTAACTTAAGGCTTCTTAAGATTTAACTTTTGGGGAGGAGAGCTACTAGGGAGTAGGCACTTCTAGGCCCTGATAGTTTTCCTCCTTCTTAGATAGTTGAAGAAATATTTAGATGCAATTACAATTGATCAAGACCTATAAAGAGCTATCACTTTAGGGCTTTAGAGACTTGTCAATATAAACCAACTAGGCTAAGTCTAGCAAATACAAAGTGAAGAAGTAGTAACTTAAGTTCTTCACTTCTAGGGTTTATCAAGCATGCAATTTCATAATCTTTATCATGAGAAAAAAAATATACCATAACCATTCAAGAGCAATGACAAAAACAATATTTACTTACTTCACCAAGAATAATCATGCATGAAAACACTAGATTACCAATGGACTTCACCAAAATTGATCCAAGTTGCAAGTAGAAGGCTCCTAAAGAGAGGTGTGCATCACAATTTTAGCCAATAAACCCTAAGTAGGGCGCAAATTTCAGTCCCATCCTCTTGTGTGAGGAGTTGTGATGTTAAAATGAGAGTAATTTATGTTTATTTATACAAAATTTTGACCTTTAATTAATTTTCAGGTCAAAATAAGGCCGACCTAGCCATTTTACAATAAAATTAAAATTTGACATAATTAAAATTAATTTGCATCTAAAGACACCTCCAAGGGTGACATCATGCCCTTCTATGGTGACATTGAGGCCCATAGGTGGAACGTTCAGCTAGAAATGTGGGACACTTGGCCTCTAGAAGCCACAGATGATGCCCACACGTGCCACCGGGCTCATAAATGCCTCGAAAATGAAAACCCTAGATCTAGATAACGTCTAGGGTCATGATGGTGATGTCCAAGGCCCTCAAGGGACAACATCCATGTGGAAGAGCAGGGTCCCCCTGGGTCTAGGTCTTCCAGGGTGCCTCCAAAGGAAACATCCTTCTTTTTCTCGGTGAAAATATTCAATTTCTTCTTACCCCTCGTTGGGGTTGCAACATCCATTTGTGGGCTTTAAGCCCCCATGAAGTTCTGAGCTAATCATTCCCTCATGTGTACCTGTCCACCAGGAAAGGTCCTGTAACAACAATAAGTACACCCTCCAAGGGTTCATAAGTCACAGGGATCATAACATGTAAATCACATCCAATAATTAAATTACCCACACATATGTGTCAAACCCCCCTTAACCCAAACAAATGCTCAAAGACGTTATGTAATTTGACAAGTTAGGTTTGGAGAAGGTCTCAGGGTGTCCTATTGGTATAATCTCCCTTAAGTTTGGGGTGTTTCCCAGGTGGGATCTAATCCAAGTCATGTAAGCATATGATGTGGCATGGGGTAAGTGTTTGGGCATGAGGTGCATGTAATAACAAGGAAATGTAAAGCCTTACCTGTGGGTTCCTTTGTAGAGGGGGAGTTGCACCTTTTCATGAATGTAATTTTTTCCTAGACCATTCATTGCCTTTTATTCTTAGATTTATTTCTATTGATATTTTTCTTTGAAGGGAAAAGCTGAGGGCCACTGTCCTAGCTTGATGACCAGAGGTGACAACGTTATCCACAAACACTTCACGGAAATGAGAGGGTTGGATCGTGATGAGACCCCCTTTCTCTTGGCTATGCCACCAAGATCCATTACCCTGGTTTGATGGCCAGATAGGTGGTAGTGTCATACCGCTACATTTCCATGGTCATAATAGGTCGGCTCATGATGAGACCTATCCATCAACTAGTACCTTGAGTGTTTATGCATCTTATGGGTCCTGTTTTCTTACCGAGAAGTATTTCATTGTTTTCTTGGGGATCCCTAGGAGAAGAATCTCAAAGGTTTCAACATTGTCTTTTAACTCTTTCCAACTACCTTTACCCTCTAGGCCTTTATCCCCTTCTTCCCACAAGGTAAGGTACAACCCTTCCTAGCGTAGCCAATCCCAATGCCCAAACAAGGATAGGGGAGATGGAAGGAATAAATATGGAAAGTGGTAAGTATGGAGGGACGAACGATGAATTTTCACAGATCCACTCAATGGAAACCCATCTTAAAGGAAAATCAACTTACTAGGGCATCATGTCACCCCTCCAAGTATGAAAGATTCAAAGAACATAATTTCAAAGCAAACATCATGAAATGAAGAAGGATTCAATACAACATATTCAATTGCTTCAAAAAATCGAAGTTATACATACCATGATACCCAGACTCATTACCTCATGGAGCAAGACCAACCGCTACTTTAGGACCAGGCTGGTGGGATGGATACTATTGTTGGTGATAAATGGATTACACTGAAGAAAAGAGGGGCCATGCTCAAGTCATCTGCCTCACGGTACTCTATGTCTAGGACCTGTGGGCCTTGAGACATGATCTCCTTAGTTATCCTTAGGGTAGGGGATAATAGGTTGTCGAAGGAAAGGGCCAATGGTCGATGGACGATCTAGTAGTTTTGGTAGAGTCTTATATGCATCCAAAGGAAAACATCGATCATGGATCGCTGATCAAGTTTAAATAAACGGTCTAGATTGCTTTGATTTGAGATCAACAATGGAGATTCATCTGCAAGCATGGGCAAGGTTAAGGGGATCAATGGCTAAGATTATTCTTTATTTTTGGATCAACGCTGCAGATTAAAATACTGTTATAACAGTAAAGCAGTCAATTTTCTACAAATTTCTCCATTTTTCGAAAGTCTTCAACTTGCAGGGGCGTTTTGAGGCCCTAAACAATGTTTTTAGGAATTTAATTTTTTGAAACTATAAGTACCAAAGGTACTAGATATATCTTGTGTATATTAAATAAAAGAACTCGGAGATAGATTTCCAATGAGATATCCCAAGCAAAAAACAAAGTTCATATGAGAAAGTTACAGTATGAACAATTAAGGGTATAATTTTGGCACCAATTTACTTCCAAAGGGCATAACTTCTTGCTTAGAACTCCGTTTTGGGAACATGAGTTGTGTATGGAAATATTATGAACCATAGAATACAACCATAGATCCATATTTGGAATCTAGACACATAAAATTGTGTATGAAGAGAAAGAAGACACGTATAGCATACAAAAATAAAATGAGAAAACAATATAAACTTCTGAAGACCATAACTTTAATCTCAGAGCTCAGATTTGAGAAAATGAATATTTTTTGGAAAGGTATTGAGGAGTAGAAGATAGATATCTACCCAAAATTTTGAATTGGGAACCACAATTTTCTCAGAAATTAATAAAGCAATTTTACGACAATAAAAACAAAGCCATGAGTGGAAATTACAAGTTGTGAAAGTTGTAACTTTTCACTTAGAACTCATAATGAGGAATGAGTACATATGTTGGAGGGATTTTTCAAATAGGAATGTGTCTAAGGAATCAAATTTTGAGTTATTTCATTATATTCTTCATAAATTGAGATGATTATTAACCTATAATCTAGTTACTAAAATGTTTTATAGTATGCATGTGCTAACAATAAATATTACATGCACATTTCTTGCATAATTAGAGGAGCATGAAAACAACTTTGGTTCTTATATGATGACTGGAGTTATGGAAGATTCCCTGGGATCTTGTATCCATGAGGAGTAGGTCATAGGTCTGCATGTTAGCATGGGAAATGTTGAGATAAAGCCTAATGGAAGGAGAGGCATGTAGGAGACTGTAACTATGAGAAGCCTGCATAGAGAAGTGCATAGTTATAGGGAAGATAATGAAAGGATTATGAAATCTTAGGAAGAGATACTTTAGAGTAAGATATGTTGCATAGGAAAGTTAACAAAGACTCTGGCACCAAGAAAGCAACTAGTGCTAGACAAGTGACAACATCTAGATCCCAAAGCAGAAGGAATGATTATGGGAAAGATAGGTAGACAAGAAACATGATCATGTGCCATCATTATCCAAGGCAATCCACTAGGATAAATCATGCAAGTTTAGGGCCAGGGAGAAACCCAACTGTGTCACTTGGTAGAAGGAAGAGAAGAAGGTTGAGGCATGGCTATTAGAAATGAAAGATTATTTTTAGCTGCATGATTACCCCTCAAGGGTTGAAACACGAATTGCAACCTACCACTTGTAAGGAAAGGTAGTTATATGGTGGGATCAACTTAAGAAATCCAAGCTCCTTGATGAGAAGAAGGTCTCATGGAAGCAATTCATAGAATATTTCCAAGAGAAATATTTGTTCGAGCATTACTATGAAAGGCAGATAAAAGACTTATTTGAACTCAAGTTGGGAAGCATGACAATGGATGAATATGAGAAGAGATTCTTTGAGTTGTTGAAATATGTTAACATTATAAAGGATGAGAAAGTGAAAATCCAAATGTTTTTTAGTGGGTAAACCTCATTCTACAGTGACAATATACAATATGATAACCCCAATACTTTGGAGGAATCCATAAGGAAAGAAAATCATATTTATGAGCAGAGCAGAGGAAGGCCAATTTTCCAAAAATATTGGAATGACAAAATGAAGGGTAAAAAGGATCAAAAGCATAAAGGTTTTAAGACATATTTTCTCAAGAAAAACTCCCATGCAAATCAACAAGGCCAATCAACCAAAAATGAGCACAAGACTACATATTCATTTCGGAAAAGGCCAAGGAAATAACCTGTATAATGTTGGGGATGTGAGGGAAATCACTTATATAGGGTTTGCCTTAACAAAGAAGAAAGAACGAGGATTGTCCAAAACATTTAGAAGGCTAGAATATTGGAAGACATGTGAGGAAACATGCCAAAGATTTATGCAACCTTGGACAACAATCCATAAGAATATCAATCCCCATTGATTGAAGTGGAAGGAAAGATTGATAACCAACCAATAGCAATTTCAATTGATTATGGAGCTAGCCATAGTTACATAAACTCTAACATTATTGAAATCTTTCACTTGCAAAAGAGTAAGAATAAGAAATATTGGTTAGTTCAGTTAGCCACAGGGGCTAAGAGGAAAATCAATGAGCTAGTTAAAAATTGTCCAATAGACATTAATGGACTCAACACATAGGTAGATTTGAACATCATACCATTGGGTTCATATGATTGTCTAATTGGCATGGATTGGTTGGAAAAACACCATGTTGTCCTAGACTGCTACAACAAGACAATCACATGTCTTGATGAAGAACAGAAGCAAGGCAAGGTTCAAGGCATTCTAAGAGCTGTAGTTGTTAGAAAAATTTCAACTATGCAATTGAAAAGGGATTTCATGAAGGGGTGTCATATTTTTGTAGCCCATGTGGAAGAGACAATTAGAGATAAAGTGGAAAGCATTGAAGACCATCCGGTCTTGAGGGATTTTAAGGATATTTTTGGAGAAATCCCATGACTTCCACCAAAGAGAGACATTGATTTCTCTATCGATTTGGTGCCAGGAATTTTCCCAGTGTCCAATACACCATAAATAATGGGCACACCAAAATTGAAGGAGTTGTAGATGTAACTTGAAGAATTGTTAAGGAAGAGGTATATACATCCAAATGTGTCACCTTAGGGTGCCCCAGTTATTTTTGTGAAGAAGAAAGATGGAACCTTAAGGATGTGTATTGATTTCAGATAGTTGAATAAGGTTACCATAAAGAACAAATATATTTTCCCAAGGATCGATGATTTATTTGATCAACTGAAAGGTGCAAGAATATTTTCCAAGATTGACGTGACATTAGGTTATCATCAAGTGAGGATAAAGAAAGAGGATATCAACAATACAACATTCAGGACAAGACATAGGCATTATGAATTCACAATAGTGTCATTCGGGCTATCAAATGCACTGAAAATTTTCATGTGCTTGATGAATGAAGTGTTCAGGGAGTTCTTGGACAAGTTTGTAATTGTATTCCTGGATGCTATACTCATATACTCTAAGTCAGAAGAAGAACATGAACAACATTTAGGAATGGTGCTAAAATATTTAAGAGAGCATAAGTTGTATGCCAAGCTAAGTACGTTCATCTTTTATCGAAAGAAGATTCACTACTTGGGGCATATTATTTCAATCGATGGAATAACAATTGATCGTAAGAATATAGAGGCCATCAGAGGATGGAAAACATCAATAAATGTCACAGAGGTCATAGATTATTCATGGGTCTTTCCAGTTATTACTGAAGATTCATAAAAGGTTTTTCAAAGATTGCAAGCCCCATTACTTCTTTGCAAAAAAAAGGAGAGAAATTTGAATGGACTCCCAATTGTGAAGAAAGTTTTCAGTAGTCGAAAGACATATTGACAAGTGCACCAATCTTGAAAATTTCATATCCTGATGAAGATTTTGTTGTGTGCACTAATGCATGCAAGGAAGGTCTCGATGGAGTCCTCACACATAAAGATCATGTGGTATGCTATGAGTCCTGAAAATTAAAAGAGCATGAAAGTTATTATGCTACCCATGATCTAGAATGAACAGTGATTATTCATGCATTAAAAATGTGGATACATTACCTCATGGGGAGGAAATTTGAGCTAAGTACATACCACCACAGTCTAAAACATTTGTTTGGACAACCCACATTAATTGTTAGACAAACTAGATGGTTGGAATTCCTTAGTGAGTATGAGTTTGAAATTAAGAACATCAAAAGAAATAAAATCAAGTGGTTGATGCACTCAACAGGAGATCACATGAGATGCATATTGTATCCATCAACATGTACATGATTGATCCAAAAGATAAAATTATTGAGGCAACAAACTCAAATCAACAATATTTACAAATAAAAAAAAACATTACAACAAGACAATTTACAACATAAATTTAAAGACTCTGAGCTAAAAGAAGATGGAATTCTCATGTACAAAGGAAACGTATATGTGTCGAACTCCAATGAGATGAAAATTACAATGATGAGGGAAATGTATGATGTGTCATATGATGGGAACCCAAGATATCAGAAGACAATTGCAGTTGTAAGAAGCCAATATTTTTGGCACAAAATGAAGAAAGAAGTGGCTAATTACATAGCCAGATGTCTAGAGTGTCGGAAGGTGAAGACTGAACATAGACATCCAGTAGGGATGTTACAACCATTGACCATTCTAGATTGGAAGTGGGAAGTATTTATAGTTGATTTTATTACAAAGCTACCCATAACAGTGAAGCAACATGATTCCATCATGGTGGTGGTGGATAAATTAACTAAGACACCACATTTTATTCCATTGAAGACCACAAACAAGGAAACACATATTGCAAAAATCTACATGAAAGAAGTTTCCAAGCTACATGGAGTGCCCAAGGAAATTGTTTCAGACAAAGATCCCAAGTTTACATCTAATTTTTGGAACGGTTTGTTCAAAGGATTTGAGATGAATTTAAATTTCAGTACAATGTATCACCCAGAGTCATATGGGAAAACATAGAGGACCAATAGAATAATTGAGGAAATGCTCATAATGTATGTGATGGAACAACCATCAAAGTGAGAGGGTTATATACACTTAGTGGAATTTGCTTACAATAATGGGTATCAAGCCTCATTAAAAATGAGCTCATTTGACGCATTGCATGGCAGGAAGTGTAACACACCAGTGAGTTGGGATAATCTAGCAGATTTGGGTCAAATTTGTTGAAGGAAATGAAAGAGAATATGAAAAAAAATCAAGTAGAATTTAAAGGCTTTCTAGGATAGACATAAAAGTTATGCAAAAAAAAATAGAGTTTTTAGAGATTTTAAAGTGGGCGAACATGTATTTTTAAAAGTGAAGGCAAAAATAAGTTCGCTAAGATTAAGATGTTGCCCAAAGTTGGCAGCAAGATATTGTGGGCCTTTTGAAATCCTAGAAAAGATAGGATCAGTTGAATACATGATAGCATTGTCTGCATCCATGAGAGTGCATAATGTATTTCATGTGTCATTATTAAATAAATATGTGTCTCACCCTAGCCACATAATTGATTGGATTGTGATCCAGGTGGAACACAAAGGAGATTTTTTAGTGGAACCAGTACACATCCTGGACTGGAAAGTAAAAGTTCCTAGGAACAAATCCATAGGGTTGGTAAAGGTTCAATGGACCTACTATGGTCTTGAAGATGCTACATGGGAGCCTGAAGAAAACATGTGGGAGGAATACCCCCAAATTTTTTACAATTTTGAAGAAACCATGATATAAGAATGTAAGACTCCATTTTGAGAAGCTAGATTTTCATAACCACATCTTAGAGTCCTAGCCAACCTAAGCTGGGGGGCCTGATAAAAGAATGGTACATCCCGATGGACTAAGAGCAGTGAAGGGGGTACATTCCTTGGGTAAGAGGGTTGATAGGAACATGAGATTTTGATTGGAACTACTGCTAGAGTTTTAAAGTTGCATAGTTTTCATTTCTTAGTATTATGATGTAAATTTGTGCATGTATATCGGCGGGATGACACACGGTTGTAAGGGAGGAGGAATGTAACACCCCCTCTATAATCCCTAGTTTAACTAATGCATAGTGTAGATATGAAATGTGGTCATGACCAAGCAATGTATATGCAAATTGTATTTCTGAAATTTTAATAAATAAAATGTGATGCCAACAACTAGGGGTTATGGACAAAGATAGGGGTCGATTAATCCACAAGAGAGGGGAGGGCATAAGAGGAATGTCTAGGAGTGTCTAAGAGAGGTCTAAGGTGGAAATTATTCATGGGTATTAATCCAAACCCACGTTCCTAAATTTTATTATCATTATGTATTAAACTTATATTTTTGGTTTGAGTGTGGAAGAGCCCAATCATTGAAGTCATGTAAGCGGGTGGGTGTGAGGAGTCACATCCCATAGTTATTGGAAGCATGGGACTGAGTACAATCAGTTTGGGGAAAAGTGTAATTCAAGCAAGCAAGCCAAAGAGGGGAAATTTGGATGGGAAGTTACAATAGTTTTAGACAATCATGTTTTGGCATGAACAACAAACATAGAACAAAAAAGAAGAGCATTGGAGCCAGAGAAACCATGGAGGGAGAATTATGGAGTGTATTTGGAGCAGAAGACTGAAGAGCCAGATTTCCATGCTTGAAGAGTGAACTCTTGTGTGAGTTGCATTGTAACAACAAGTGATTGTTGTTGTTTTCTTGGTAGTTTTCCTAGCAGTGAGCTCCCTTGATTTTCTTAGTAGTGAGATTCCTGGTTACCTGTGCTAGAGAGACCTTGATAAATGAATGGGATGCCCAATGGACTGAGAGGAGTGAAGGGGTACATTCTTTGGGTTGGGAAAGTTAAGAGGAAGAGAGTTGGTGGAAAATCGGGATAGCTTTAGGAGAATACTAGTTAGTTGTGGGATTTTCTAAGCTATGAGTGGACAGTGAGAGACCACCCTATTTTGTGGATTGCTAGCCCCAACTCGGGGGTGACTTGTTGTTGAGATATGGAAAAAAAATCTATGGTTAGGTGAAACGTCTGTCCCAAGTAGCTATTTGTACAACCATTTTTAAAAGATACATGTTTTATCTTGTTTCTGTGTTGCATTATGAGTTTAATTATTGTGTATTAACTATGTATTTTAGAACGATTTATATGTTGTTGTATTTGAGTTTTTTTCCCCCCCAGAAAAGGAATGGCCTTGCTATTCAATTGAATCAAAGGCAACTTTCCAATACGTATAGGCTTGAAGCCATTACAACATACTCATTATGAGATTAACATGTCATTTATGAGAATTGAACCTGGGTGGGGAGGATAACAATCATTCCTCACAACCATCCAAGCTAAACCCAATTGACTTGTTGTATTTGAGTTTATTAGCTGCATTTTATGTTTATTTTATAATGTTGTAGATGCATCTAGTTCATGTTATCAACAAATGGTTAAAACTATATGTTTTCCTGTAGTTGGTAAGATACATGAATAGTTAGCATAAAATTTTAATTTTATGAGTATTTATGCACGTAATAGACCTTAACTAGGTCGGGGAATGCTACAGGGTGTGCTATTGGTTTTCCGATTCAGGGGTTGATTCCAATATTTTTGTTGTAAATACACTTGTTGTCAAGGTCACGGGTCTAAAAAAAATTGCAATTTTGAACCCCCCCCCCCCCTTCCCAAAAGGGAGGGTGCTATTGGGAGTGCCATTTTTTATTCTGAGATTGATATTAAGATTTTTGTTGCAATAATATAGGTTGTTAAGGCCATCCTTTCAAAGAAGTTGTAATTTTGACCTTGAAAAAAAGGTGTCGATGTTAGTACCACTTTTTGATTCGGGGATTGATTTTAAGGTTTTTGTTGAAAACATTACAAGMTTTTTAATGYCATGGTTGCAAAGKGTGGYAATTTTGACCCCAACAAAAAAAATGATGCTACTCGTAACACCATTCTTCGAAAYGAAGGTAAAAASAATGACTAAATRTAACCTTTAAAAAAATGAGAASTTTGGAGGGTTCTCATCAAGTTAGTAGCTATGTTGCAAAAAAAATTGTTTTATTGCAGAGTCATCAATCTCCAAATTACACAACATAAGCTCTTCCAATTGGATTTTGACATTGTAACAATACGCTAGATTATTTGTTAAATAATTAGTGGCTATAACAACAATTGAGAGTGATTGTAACATAATGGTATAACACAATGTTAGTCGTTGTGGAATTGGAATAGTAACAAAATATCAAAGATATAGACAACAAATGCACAAGTTGTGAATATGTAGCTCAGTATCTTGAGTCTTTCAATACTAGTATAGGTAAAACATTCCAACAACACACTTTTGACGAGGATTACGACCTATTCATAATTTCCTATCCCTCTTCCCCTATTGTTATTTTCATGTGATATATGTGGCTTTATATGTATGTTGTGGATACACTACTGGATTTAGGGTCTTTTTTAATGTTACTTCAATGTTTAAAATGTCAAATTAACGTTAGAACTAACTATTCTAAGCATCAACCAAACATTGAGCAGGTATTTTTGGATGACCGATATTATAATTGTCGAATAAGTGACATCAAATCAATGGTATACAACATAATGATTTTGTCATAAGATATTGGTGTATCGACGCTCATTCGACATTGGATCGACATTACGTTGACATCTACATACCGAAGTATGTATTGAAATACGTTTCCTAAATGACCAATAATTGATGTGAAAGTAGTTCAAATCAATGTTTATTTGACATATATTCAACTTTACTTCGATGCCTACATGATGAAGTGTGTATTGAATAACGTCCATTAAATGTCGAATATTTGATGTGAAAGACCGACATTTTTGCTAAAGTGTCAATGCTTAGCACTTTGACTATATGTTGGAAAATCGACATCAATTTTTTTATAACAAAAAGAAATCTTAAACAAGAATCACATGCTTAGGTTGTACCTAGCTACATTGTGTGGAAGCTTTGTGACACCTCATATCACCACATCAGACTTATCAAAAACCATAATATAAACAATAAAACTATTATGTAAATTGTCTACCATTGTTTCCATTGTTTTCAAGGACTCATTGTTTGTATATACACTAGCACATAAAATCATGCAAAAGAAATGCATAACAATTCTTTTTTCTCTTCTCAAATGTACTTTAAATGCCCCAAGAAAATGCCTAAAAACTTGAAAATAAAAACTTGAAAATAAGTTGTATAATGTGCTTCAAAATATCATTTTTTTGAAGCATGAGACCTCATGTATAATATGCTTCAAATATAATATGCTTCCAAATTGGTGTATGAGACTCTTTGTTTGTGGGACAAGGGACTCCCCTCTGCCCACTGATTTGACTGGTAAAGTCTACGAAGGTATACATACCCTACCCCCTCTGGATTTGAATCTGTGACCTCTTAAGAAGAAACACATGTTCTTAACCATTAGGCCCACTCAACAACACTAACTGTTTCATTCCTCTCCACTGCCCTGCTGCACTCTCCATCTGCACCATGCAATAGGTTTCAGGGTTTCCAGGGTTTCGCTGTCCGAGCTACGGAAATTTTAGCGATCTATGCCGCTTTGATTGGAAACCCGTTTTGAGAAATTTCACGAATCCGGTGCAATAGGCGTGATCCTGAGATCTCTCCCGTTTAAATGATGCCGGATCTGCCCTGGTTTGCCTCCAAATAACCTGTGAGGGTTTTCATGAACCGACTGCCGCAGGGGAAGCTTTTAGCTTACAAAAATGCTGCAATACCAAAAGCTTCCATGAATTAAAACTGTCAAAGATAGTCAAAGATATCGTTTGCTTGAACTGGTAAGGAATTTATATACAAAAGTATATTTTTTAAGTCGTGTTGAACGTGAAATCTTGTGTTGCCTTTTTACTGTATGCAGCGTTTAATCTAAGAATAAATGTTTCAACTTTTTTATGAGTACGCTTTGTTGAAGCATATAGCTGGAAGCAGAAGTTAAAAATAATCTTTAGACTTTATTCCGCCTGAGATTTGATCCAAAAAATGTTAAAGATTTGGTCTGTGTGGAAATATGCAATGGGTATGGAGATATGGAGCTGATTGTTGAAAAGATTACTATAATATTGATTTTTGGAGAAAGAAACGACGATTTTTGCAGACTATTCCTCTCCTATCGTGTAATGTAAAAGAGTGGCTTGAGAGTAATCAAAACGACGATTTTTGCAGACTATTCCTCTCCTATCGTGTAATGTAAAAGAGTGGCTTGAGAGTAATCAAAATCAATATTTATTTTTAAAGGAGTTTTTTATAGTTCAGTAAATGAGTTTTTTGCAGTTTAGTATGAGGGAGATGTGTAATTATTTCTGCCAAATTGAATTTAAAAACAATATATTAAGTAAAAAAAATATTTTAATGTGGTCAGCCATAAATAAAATATTTCAATAAAATAAAATATAAAATATTTTAATATCCATATTAAGTAAAATAATTTTATATCAACTCTCTCTCTATAAATATTATGGAAGAGAGACAAACAGAAATTGAAAGTAAAAAAATTCTGATTTGGTTAATAGGTGTTTTCTACTTCCTATAAAGAGAGTAAAAAAATTATGATTTTGTTAGTAAATGTTTTCTACTTTCCACAATGAGGGAGTTGAGTAATTCTTTCAATGCTTAATATTATGGAGTTGAAATTAAACAATTCTTATTTACACATAATGCTTTCTACTTCTCCATATGAGAGAGATGTGTAATTATTTTAATGCTTAATATGGAGTTATCACATGTCATTTAAAAAAATTACCAACAAGTAAATATTTCAATATAAATTATGGTTAAAACAATTGAATAATGAATTGAATATAGAGGAAGATGTGCAATTCTTTTGGTGTTAGACATGGAGTTGACACACGGCATATATCTATCTATCTATCTATATATATATATATATATATATA
>JZKD02S2151033.1:210230-243079 GCA_000966675.3 Picea glauca
GTTTTTCAATACTTTCGTCTGTTGCATGTTTTATTTTGTATATCCACTTGGAAGATACCACATCTTTGTTCTTTGGTCTGGGAACTACTTCCCATACATCATTCTTCATAATGGACCGGTATTCTTCTGTCATGGAATCCATCCATTCTTTCTTCTAA
Source organism: Picea glauca (assembly GCA_000966675.3). NCBI lineage: Eukaryota > Viridiplantae > Streptophyta > Pinopsida > Pinales > Pinaceae > Picea > Picea glauca. Next base: position 210,389 of record JZKD02S2151033.1, read on the forward strand.
ATGACTTCTTCAAATCAATTTGGTTCCTTCTCTACGAGATCACACATCAAGGCCATATAGTTGGAGAATGGCTTAGGCTTCTTTCTTTTTCTCATGATTCCTTCTAGGGTACCATACTTTTTTGCGTCCTGAATGAGTTCTCTAGTCCAAGATGTCTTTCTCTTGTGATAGATAGTCATATGGGGAGGTTGTTGAGATTCTATCATATCATGATCTTCTGGAATCTCATCATCAGGGATAACTGCAACTTCCTTTACGGGTTCTGCAACTCTGGGGGATACAGGCTCTTCTTCATATACTTCTTCAAGATGGCATTTTCTTGATCTCTTGAGTGTTGCATATTCATAAAAGGTTACATATCTTCTGATCTCAATATGATGGTATCCTAGTATGTAGATTCTAAATGCCTCAGAGACCTCACAGTATCCAACAAATATTCCCTTCTTTCCTAAAGGATACAACTTAGTTCTCTTTTCTTTTGGAATGTGTACAAATAATGGACAGCTAAATATTTTGAGATGGCTTACTTTTGGCTTCTTTTCGGTGAACATTTGTTTGAGGGTTTTGAATCCAAGTGAACTATGGGATAATCTGTTTTGGACATATATAGTTGTTCTTGTTGCTTCATCCCATAAGTGTGTTAGAAGATCTTTATCATGAATCATATTTTTTACTGCTTCCATAATCATCCTATTATTTCTTTCTGCTACACCATTTTGTTGAGGATTATAGGGAGTGGTGAGCTCCCTCTTAATCCCAACATCTTTGCAAAAGCTTCCAAATTCTTTTGAAGAGAACTCTCCTCCATTGTCTAGCTTGAGTATCTTGATTTTTCTTTCGGAGACATTTTCTACCAAGGCTTTGAATTCCTTGAACTTTCCAAGTACTTCATATTTTGACTTCAATAAATAAACCCAAGTCTTACGAGAGTAATTATCAATAAATGATACATAGTATACATACCCACTTAGAGAGGTTGATGGCATTGGAACACATACATCTGAGTGGACAAGTTCCAAAATTCCTTCTGCTTTATTGTCGCTCTTTGGAAAATGACTATTTATGTTCTTTCCTTGTGCACATCCCTTGCATACACCTTCATGATCAACCTTTAGTTCTGGTAAACCTATAACTACCTTGCTCACATATGGTAAGGATTTGTAGTTGATGTGAGCTAGCCTTCTATGCCAAAGTTCACAAGGACTTTCAGTAGAGTGATTCAAGGCTACATCTGAGTGACCTTTTAACTTGTACAAACCACCTTCTTCTATTCCAATAACAACTGCATATTCTATAGTTTTTTCTTTAGACCACATAAGAACTTCACCATCTATGAATGCAACCTTGAAACCTTTCTTATCTAGAGATGAAATAGAAAGTAAGTTCTTTTTCAAACCTAATACATGGAGTACATCCTTTATTCTCATCGGAGTTCTTGAATCAAGTTTGTAGGTGTCTTCTACCATTCCTTTGATAGGGCACTGATAATCATCTCCAAGTGAAAATTTATGGGGGGGAGTCCTTTTCTATAGGGATGGAGAGAGTGTTCTTCTTACCTATCATGTGCTTAGAGGCACCACTATCTATGAGCCAAGTATCCTCTCCAAGTGTCACAGATCCTGAAAGAGCGGAAAAAAAAACACATTCTTAAATCTCTTCTTTAGCTAACTTCTTGGGTGGCTCATCATCTCTAGTTGCATGGGCATGAAGTCTTTTGTTATTTCTCCTCTTGTATTATTACCTTCTGGCATGACAATTCTTAGCAATGTGTCCCATCTTATCACAATGATAACATTGGTAGGAGGAGACATCTTTTCCCTTTCTTTGACCCTTATGATATTTCTGGAATCTCTTTGGAGAGTGAGACTCTTTATGAAAGTGAGTCTATTTTTTAAAATGAGACTTTTACTTTCCACCCTTAGCATGAAAAACTAGGGGTTGATCTTCATCTCTTAATACAACGACTTCTTGATTAGCCACTCTTGCTTCTTCTTGAACACATTCTTCCCATAAAATGTCAAATTGGAGTTTCTTTTTTCTTGCACAAATAGTTTGGATGAAGGCATCCCAAGGTATTGTGAGACCATTAAGAGTTTTCATCATGAGTTCATCTTCATCTAAGTTGTCTCCAATTTCCTCTAACTGTTCCTTGAATTGAGAAACCCTAGATAAATAGTCTTGAATTGTTTCTCCTTTTTGCATCTTTCTATTCTTGAGTTGGGTTCTCAAGTTCATCTTTCATTTGATGTTCCTTCCTTCATACATTCTGATTAGGGCATCAAACATATCTTTTGGATTATTCTTAGAAGACACTTGAGGGATCAAGTGGTCTTTAATGGAATCTGCAATTATTCTTTTAGCCTTAATCATATCCTTCTTGTACTTCTCTTTGGCTGCATTTTATTCGAGCTCTGATACATTTTCTTTTATGAATTTTTCAAGGTCATTCTCTTGAAGAATGAGTCCAATTTTGTAGTTCCAGGCACAAAAATTTTCCACACCTTCTAACTTGTCAACAAGATTGGTTCTTGCAGACATCTTGACCTAGAGCTAAGAAAATGACGAGAAAATGAAAGTTCTCATAAAATGAAATTGAACTTACCAGGAGATGTGTTGGGCTAAGACGAGTTTGCTAGAGTAGACCGTTTCAGAAAATTCCAAGTTTTACCCCTTGAAACTTGACCTGCGCAATTCTGGACTGGTACTTCTAGTACTGGTTCTGGTTTCCTAGTTTTCTGGTACTAGCCATAAATAGGGTTTGACTTTCTAGATAATCTAGCCACTAAAAAAGTTTTCTCAAGCTGCCAAAAGATGTGCTAGGTAAAGGCGCACTTGCCAAGGTGATCTTTGGTCAAAAAATTCATCTTCAGCAAGAAGCCCTAATTTTCTTGTACAATAACTGAAACGCCAAGATATCTAGTGAGATATGCTCTATTCAGTCAAGATCTGACACCATGTTAAGTTTTTACTATTTTTATTAGGTTATTTCCAAATTTCATGAGCATTCAATGCATTTCCAAAGAAACAATGTAAATAGGATCGCTAAAAGAAACACAATCACAAGGTACACAACATTTTACATGGAAAACCCTCATGGGGGAGAAAACCCAACAAAACTTCCTCAATAGTAGACTTCCAATAAAATTCCAAGACTAAGGCCAAAACACCAAAGATAGACCAAGACCAAGCATGTGCATTTCTTCTCCTTCGTTAGACTTCTTCCTACAACTGCAATTGGCTTCAAGATATGCACACTAGATGGGTGAGTGAGTGTATGTAAATGAGACACCATCCTCACATATAAATACAAGTTGAAGTGGTGTTAGGGTTGTGTCTCTTCACTTGATGGAGCCGAATTCTCCTAGAAGTGGTCAAAACCACTTTATAATTACTAGGAATTGACTTTACATTACCACCATACAAATACAGTTTGACCAATCCACAAAAGGGATTTGATCTTATACAAGACCTGATTTGATCAATCCAAAAAAGGGGATTTTATCTATACAATAATAACTTAAATATAATTAGAATATTCTTCGAAGTTACAATATTTCAACACAAACCCATTAGTTCATGCCTTACATAGTAAAAGTGGATCATGCAACACCCAAATAAATGGTAAGAATTAAACTAGATTGAGTGAGTGCAAGATAATTGTTTCATGTTTTCAAAGGTTATGAGGTCCTCCACATTCTTAATGCAAGCATGTTGACCACACCTTGTTGGTATTGAAAAACCATAAACAATATTTTCAATTCTATAGTGTTGGATATTGTCAAAAAGGAAACATGAAGGATAAATGTTAGTGTCATAAAAGGGATGAAAATATTAGGCGTGATGAAATGGTTTTCAGCCTATGACTACTAGTCTTAAAAACGTCACTCTTTGTTATGAATTGAAGATTTGGAAAATCATTAGTATTGGTGATTATGGTTCATAGAATATTCATTCCTTATTACAAACAAGGAGGTTAAATGGGTTCGTTATTTGATAGGTCTACAAGTGCATTAAGAAGACATGGGATAATGCAAATTTTTCTTTATCTACAAATGACATATCAAATCATATAAATTATTGCAGGTGCTATAAATGTCATAGTGTTGTAAGTTTCATTTAACACTAAAACCAGAATTAGGTGCTTGTTCAATATTCATAATATAGGTAGGTTTCTACATTAAATACACCTCTCCAAAATATTTGTAATATGTATTAGAAATTTGATATATTTTTCATTTCTTGACTATCAGATAAATATTAGCCTTATGTAGTTCCTCTAAAAATATCATATATAAATAAATCATGAAGTTTAAGTGATTCCATGTTTTTCATTGCTCACTACTTCAAAGTGGACCATAATCGATCCTTCCCATATGCTTACTTAAACCTACTCTCATATATAAATTACTTTGAGTGGTTTTAGAGTCACTTCAAGGTCTAGTGAGAAGAACATTACATATGAGGGAATTGAAAAAATGGATGGAAGTAAGTTGTGCCTACTTGACTGCAACTTGAGCCCCATATAATGCATTTTTTTTGTTGCTTATGGAATGCCTAAAATTTTTGTTGTAGTGATTATACTTTCTAGTTCCATTTACATATTTTTTTTATCATTTGTGTGATGGTAATAAAATCATCTTATCTTATCATATTTATGCACATGCTTACACAAGTTGAAAGTCTCTCAAATGCTTTGAAATTGGTTAAAAGTGATTATAAAACCTCAAAGAAACACTCTCAACATTGTCCAGAGAAACAAGTTCCATTATCAAGTAAGACACTTCTAAAGTTTTGGGAAAAGCAAAAGGGGCCAACCATTGATCATAAAATGTAATTTAGTGTTTTTGGAGTTAACATATTTGAACCTAGAGGTGACTTATGTTTGTGTGCACAATTTTTTTCCTAAGAAATGTTTTGATTCTCAACAATAAAAAGAGGAACTACCAAGAAAAAACACAATTGATTTGAAAATGGAAAAAATGAATATTTCATTGATCTTGTGTTGTAGTGAAACTCAAAAAGATTCCCATCCTTCTAAACATGCTTGCACTCCTATTTACAGAGAATCCAAATAAATTTGTTGGAACAAAAAATTGTAATAATAAAACAAACATTTAAAATTATTTCTTGCCATGCCATAAATCCTAACATAAGATGGAAATTTCAAAACATCATATGTATCCATAGATATAGGAACAAGGGAATTAGCTGCAAAGTAGCTAGTCCCTGCCTCAAACAATTAAAGTTAAGCAAGAATTAAAGTTTTGAATTTAGCATTGTTTACTTGACATATTTTTAAGCGATGTTGAAAGTTTGGATTTTCAAAGGATTTGCAAGAGATACATTCACCTCCAACATTTGAATCTATACTGAGCATACGTTGGTAGGTCCATCTCCACCTAATGTGAGCTTTCATCGAATTTTTTAGCTGGGCCCATCATCCACCTATAGAAAGAACCTGCATATATTATTTAAATTTTAGAGTTATAGGATTGATCTAAGTTAGAATTTTAATTTATTCTCCTGTTTATTTGACTTCATATTAGTATAATATATAAATATGCAATTTAATATAAACGAAAAGAAAATTAACTTTAATTTAATTTTATTCCACTATAAGGCAGGTCCAGATGTTCACATGAATTGGAATCTATCATATTAGTATAATATGTATCATGAGAGCTATATTGTTACACAGATTTACACCCCAAAATATTTCTGTATAAAACTTCACGTAACATTAATTTAATATTTTGACTGTAACATTAAATTAATATTTTGACTGGAATTAAATTAATATTTTGACTGAATGTATGTAAATATATAAAAATTATGTTAAAGATTTTTGAAAATTCATATTTTGACTGAATGGGTGTAAATATATAAAAAGTATGTTAAATATTTTTAAACAAAAATTGCGGTAATGTTAAATTAATATTCTCATTGAACCTTGCAGATATCATAGTTCTCTCACCAAAACCCTGTCAAATATAGTAGTTTTTACTAACCTAATCTCATGGTTCTCGACTTATTCACTAAAAGTGTCTTTTTATAGTTTGCACAAACACTCCATAGCTTGTACGTAAAGTCTACAAAACAAAAACAAAAAAAGTGTATTCTTTAAACTGTCTTATTATATATTCTACATAAACAACGAATCACAAATGAGATTATCTGCGCCTGAAATAAATTTATTCCTCACCTGAAATAAATTTATTCCTCAACATATGTGGGTACGCCCATGTGGGCGGCGCTTAGTTGAATTGTATTATTTCCATTGTTATGGAGAGTTTAAAATGTTTTTTTCCTCAACATATGTGGGTACGCCCATGTGGGCGGCGCTTAGTTGAATTGTATTATTTCCATTGTTATGGAGAGTTTAAAATGTTTTTTAAATTTTTGGGTGTTAATCACATTTAATTTAATAGGAATATTTGCATGGCATCAAGAAAGCAATTTAATTAAACACTAAACACTAAGTTAAATACATGTCATTGAAAATAAGTCATGTGTCACTGAAAACACGGTACCTATCATGGAAAAGGCAACACGTGTCTTAAAAAAGGCATTTATCGGTTGTTGTTCGGTACGTGTCATGGAAAAGGAAACATGTGTCGCTAAAAAAAGGCATTTATCAAGTCTCGGACACTGCACGGGTGACGTCTCTTATTGGAATAGGTCATACTGGATGGGCGACCTCTCATACAATCAAAGCATGGGGTAGATTTACGGTACTGAGATACTTTGTTCTTGCAGCAACAAAAAATTATGTATAGTTATTGAAGCGCACCATGAAATCTTAAATGATCTTCACCCAATTATTTATTTGAAGTTATATATTTTGTGCATTTGTAATTATACATAACTAATCGATCGAAATCGTGATTGAGAGTCCACTGAAGAGGTTTCCTGGTCTCAGAATGAGAGGATCACTAGGTGACGACCTAGAGGAAATTGTCCCAGCATGCAAAACCCATTGTATATAGACAAATTAGGAAAAGAACTCAAGGCAAAGGGAATTAAACCGGTACCGAAGCGAAAGTGTGCAACCAACAATGGAAGGAACGATGGTTGCCTCAATTGTAATGGTGTCTCTGGATCCATGGCTTCTGACAACAACATAACCAATAATAAAAATAACAATATTAACATTATTAATATCAATAATAATAATCATGACTTCATATTTAAAGAAGAGTTGAGGTTTGATCTAGCATACTTGTCCTACTATTATTCCCATGTCAACCTAAACCCTAGACTTCCTAGACTGGTGTTTTGCTTGGAGATTTCGAGTGGGAGAATAGCTGCATGGTGGTATTGGTAACAAAAGAAAGTTGAGTCAATACAAATCCCTATTTTTCCTGCAACCCATACTTCCCACTCACAAAGAAAAAAACAAACGCTTGAAGAAGTTAGCATAGGGTAATCTGGCGTGGAAATCTTTTGTAGAGTGGTTTGAGCGAGGAGAGGATGGATTAATTGGTTCGTCATCGGAAGGAGGATTGGGATCTAGGAGAAAAATCCTTGTGGATATTTTTCAGGTACATGTTTTCCCTTTTACGAAGTTCTTCTTTCAGATTGTTACCAAATTTCTATCTGAATAATTTATTGGATAAATGCATAGTAATCAGAATTCTCATTTCTTAACGAGAGCTATGTATTCTGTAATGCTCTATATTCAGTAAGATTGTATATTTTGTACATTCAATATTATTTTCTGGCAAAGATTCCTAATCTTGATAATATTTCTAAAGATGCAGATTTTCTGTTTTTAGATGCTTGGTACTAGCAAGTCTAGTTACAGGTAAGATCATATATTTTGTACATTCAAGATTATTTTCTGGCAAAGATTCCTAATCTTGATAATATTTCTAAAGATGCAGATTTTATGTGTTTAGATGCTTGGTACTAGCCAGTCTAGTTGCAAGTAAAAGAGGGAAATAACTTTGTTAAAATTTGTGAAGTCAATGCATGAAATGTGTTTTTGTTCATTAAGGAGAGGATTTGAAGAATAGAAAAGGAGAAAATGACAAACCTCAACCAGGTTCAGGTGGTGAATCTTGCATATAGTTTTCCTATGTGCCCAAAATTCTTCTTCTCCTTCATATATTGATTTAGCTTCACAGAGAAATCGATTAGCTTCATAGAGAGACCGGTTAGCAAAATCCTATGCATGCAACGACAGAGCAACACATAGTAGGAAGCCCAAATCTGGGTATGGATCCATGGCAGTGGAGGATGAATGGACTTCCCTTCATGGGAAAGATGTGGCAAGGCTCTAGAGACGTCCAGACATCGGCTGTTGTGTAGCATGAATTAATGATAATAATGACACACCTAAATTTCATTAGTTTTTTAACTTTTCAAAATTAATTTAAATGTCTGACAATTAATGGGAAAAAATAACCTTCCACCTTCCACCACGGCGTATTTAGTCCCATCAACCATGTTGAACCAATGAAAAATTGAAGTTGTCTACTTTAGAAAATACAAAAATATGAGAAAATGAGTAAAAAAAATGAATTAATAATAAATTACATAAAAATTGAGTGATTTAAAAGTTTTCATACTAAAATGCACCATTTAATACACCAAAATGCACCTAGTAATACTAAAATGCACCATTTAAATCACCAAAATGCACCTAGTAATACTAAAATGCACCATTTAAATCACCAAAATGCACCTAGTAATACTAAAATGCACCATTTAAATCACCAAAATGCACCTAGTAATAGTGGTCAACAATGGTTGACCACAAAATGAAAACTATAGTCCCTCGCCGGAGGTAGGGACTAATAAAGTAAGGTCACTTTATCCAACACATCATGTGGCATGTTTAACTTTTTATAATTCTTGTATAGCTTCAATAGTGTTTGACAATATTTTTCTCTTGTGAAATGTAGCCTTTCCCAAGGAATTCCATGAATGTCTTTTCCATGTTGAGATTGTGTGGATTAATGTATAAAAACTTCATCTGCAAAAAACAATAATTGGTTCAGAGAATGATATAATGGTTTATAATTAATAAACCTTGAAAACAAGGACCATCTTGAAAATTACAGATGATTACAATGCTAGCTAGGCACTAATGCAATCCAATCAATTTAGGATATTTTTGAACATCTATAATTCATGAATTGAAAAATGTTTTCCCTATTTTCTAAAAAATCAATTCTCCTAAAAGAGATTCAAAAATTGAAGAACCCATCTTTAACTCTAGATACCAAAATTAGAAAAAAAATACCAAAAACTATTAACCTCCACAAAAATTTCATAATACCCTACATATTAAATTAAATAGAAAACATAAGCAATTCCCTAATTATCAAAAAAAAAATGGATAGTCAAACCATGTATCCTAATCTTGAAAAATGCTTCATGTTAGGATTACCTCTTTGAAAATTCTATTGAGAAACCCTCTTGCAAATCAAAGGAAGTCTCTGTTGTCCTTTAACTTTGAAATTAACAAAATGAAAAAAAGGGGGAGAACCCCATTATGAATTGCTATAGATAGATACTTTAATTGCATACTTAGTACACCATGCATTACATAATGTTGAATTTGATATCATCTGTGTTTTTTGTTTTATGACATTGGAAAAAAAGAAATTAAATTTTCCTCATATTAGGGAGACGATGAAACAAAATATATAATTTATTGTTGTTAATGTTATAAAAATAATTATGTTATAATTATTTTGATCTTTTGTTTTCCAAGTTACAAAGTATGAGGAAAATCCCTGCGTACTTTCCCTCATTTTAAAGATAGTACTCTGGGTAAACCCTAGAATCTTTGGGGCACAAGGATAGTCAACAACATGGCTCAAAGCCATTACAACAATATACTTGTTATGAGCCTAACATGTCACTTGTAGGAACTAAACTTGAGTGGGAAGGAAAACAATCATTCCTCCCAACCACCCCAGATAAACCCAATTAACTACAATGGTTGGATCTTCACCATATGGTAAAATCCTTATATTATTATATTTTTGGTCGGGGGACAAATTTGAGAGACTTGTAATAGTATTAAGACCAAATCCATTCATTGAAATTTGAAATCTAATGGCATCAATCATGATCAATAACAACTGCGAATCAATTTAAGAAAAGGCCTTGTCCCGATAGAGAATGAATTATAAAGTGACCACATCATATAATATATAATCAAGTGAGCATGAAATACAACACCTTCATCTTCATGTATCACATATGGGATGAGACACATGGTGGGATAAACATGAAACTTGATTGTAATGTCCCTTTCCGCGTGATCATTCCAGGAGGACGAATTAATAGCTTATTTAATTCCTGTAGGCTATAGTCGGTGAAAAATGAATGAATTAATTTAATTATTTAAATGTCATTTGGATGGAAAAAACAATATTTAAAAAGTGACATTGAATAATTAAATTAAAATATAGGAAAAGTGACTTTTAGAGAAATATTGAAGAAAAACCTTATAAAGTCACTTTAAATTTAATCATTGAGTTGAAAAAGGTAAAAAACTGGATTAAAGAGAAATTTGAGCTCATTAACTCATTATTCATGATCATTTTATCAAAATTGGTTTGGAGAGCTCTCATAGTTGTGTTTGGATTTGGGGCTTTAAACCCGTGAGCGATTGGTTTCAATGGTGAAACTAATCCACCGTAGTTGATCAAGAATGAGATATTTCTCAGATCTCTCACAACTATTCATTGTTGAAGAAGGAGATTCACCAATTTTTGATATTGTGGTTTTGGTCTGAGATTGAGGAGGTCGTCCCATTATTTGTAGCATGGCTACTAATTGTGGGGGTCTCTAAGGGGGGAGCATCAATTATTTTCATCTTGGTGAGGCTTGGAGGAGGCAGATCATGAAGAGAACTGAGGTACTATCACGTTGCTAAATATAATCTATCTTTGACCATATTTTAATTCTAAGTTTAAACTCCCAGAATTGTCCTTTGTTTCCTTAGAACCTTGCCTTGCCTTTTCTTTTCCCTTGGAAATATGCCCTCCTCTCAAGAGTTCCTCCCTCCAAGTGATGGTGCGCACTATCCTCAAGTGCGCCCCTCCTCTAGAAAAACTCCACAAGTGAGCACCCTCCTTCCCCCTTGCACCCTCTACACTCTAGATTGTGCCTAAGTATGGTGAATGAGTTTCCTCCTCAAGAGATGGGAACCTCCCATAATCTAGATGCACCCTGTCCACAAGATGTGCCTCTCCTCACTAGAAAATGTGCCCCTAATCAATATGAATGCACCCCTCCTCAAGATGTAGCCCACTCCTCCATGTAAGCCTCTCCATGTAAGCTACCAACAAGCTATGGCTCCTCCTCAAGCCTTGACCTCATCCACCCAAGAGCTCTCCTCCTCCTCCTCTCCTCTAAAATATCTCAAGTGAAGAATTAATCTTGTGTTTTCCTTATTCCCTCCTTTAGCCTCTCTTTGTCCAAACCCTAAAAGATCAATGGCCTAGATCCAATCTAGCCATGTCTAATCAATGGGTGAGATTTAATCCTAAAATCTCACTTAGGAAACCCACTTTCCTTAGTTTGCCTCATGTCCTTTAACTCACCCACAAAGTGAATTAAATGTCACTTTAATGACTTAAGTGACATATTTCACTTTTGACTTAAACTCCTAAGTCAAAGTGAAATTATAACATAAAGAAAAATAATGAGGGTAATAGTCCCCCCCTTTGTGTTTAGAGACTCACAAACACAAGGGGACCACTTTCCAAGGTACCCAAATCTCAACACTCCCTCTTATCGAGGAAAGTTCCCTTCAACCCCAATCTCATCCATGTAGTGGACATGGTTTCCTACTGGAAAATACTCAGTGAGTATGGTTGTACCCTGATCATAAAAAGTAGTCTCTGACACTGATTTGCTCACCCTATGTGATATATATATGGAAGTGCATATCCACCTATCCAAGATCACCTAGATATTAGTATCATACCAAAGATCTCAACCTTGGTCTCCCACCAATAATTTCTACCTCCTGGCATCTCGCCAACGGTCACTACTCGTGGCATCTCACCAAGAGTCACTCTCTTGGAATCTCACCAAGATTCTCTCTCTCTTGGCATCTCACCAAGAGTATTTGGATCTTGGCATATCAACAAGATCCTCACCTTGGCCTCTCACGAAGTGACTTCCACCCGAATTGGAACCTGAACCTAATCTACCCATCTTCATAGCCAAGTGAGGCTCAAGCCTCTATGGTTCCTTTCTCCTCCTCCTCATCAATAAATGATGCTCTAAAGCCCCTGCACCAACCCTCTGTCTCGACAACTCTGAGAGTGAAGTTCTCTCAGGTGGACCAGCACCCCTAAAGATGGTGTCTTCAAAAAATGATTCTGATCTCCCTCTGAATCAGTACTCTGATTCAATATGTACTCCTTAACTTTGTCTCCCCACCTGACGCTAGATGGTGCATCAAATAAACAAAAACTGACGAATGCACACTCTCTTGCAAACTGAGTTGTGTACTCAACCTCCTTTGTTGTCGCAACAATATCATCCTATTGCTTCTTATTATTCTTCTTCTTCTTGTGACACTGTCCTTCATAGTGACCCATATCTCCACAAGAAAAGCATCCCACTGTGCTCATGTCTCTCTCTTTCCCACCGCCACTCTATTGTGGTTTGGCCCCTCCCTTGGGACCCTGTCTAACACCTTTGTCAGTCTTCTTCTTGCCCTTAGTCCATAGAGAAAGGTCCTCATCACCCTTAGATATATGTTGTTGTATTGAAGACTTTGAGGTGCATCTCTTCTCCTCCTGTATGAAATGATCCCAAAGTCTCTCCCAAGTAGGCATAACCTCTCAAGCAAAAATGTCTCAAACAAATGAACCCCAAGGTTTTGTAAAGTTATTTAAATTTGTCCTCACCATAAAGTATGGGTCCACTATCCCTCTGACAGTTGCAATCTCATCTCTTATCTGAGTGAATCTTCCAAGGAATGATGTAAATGACTTGAAATCGAGCATCTGAATGCTCTTGAGCTTGTCCTGTGGAAGCATCTTCCGGTTCTGTTTTGGACTCTGGTAAATCTTGCATAAAGACTCCCACATCTCAAAGGAATATTCTTTAACAGTCAAATGTGGAATTTCGTGGTCTCTCACCTCATCACAAATAGTCATTTTCACCTTGTTTTTCCTCTTCGTGAACTCTTCCACCAACACGAGAGTAGTGACAAGAGGAACAACAACAGGACCCTCAACTATATCCCATAGTTCAAGATACTCTAAGGAAAAAGTGATCTTGGTATTCAAAAGGGACCAATTGCTAGCTCTGTCTAGTGTATCCTTTGCCCGCATCTAGGACACCGACATGGTTTTCCACTAAAGCTCACATTGATGCTAAAATTGCATAAGAGTATTGCCTCACTCCTATCAACACAGGTGTGAAAAGAGGCAGTCAAACTACAACCTCACTCCTGAAAAAAAATGTTTGATAAGAGGTTGTCCAAAAAAGCCTCACTCTTGTCCACACATGTGTGATAAGAGGTTGTCCACAAGTGTTAAAAATCAGTCCTGCAACTGTCCAACAAATCTTCCCACAAGTTGTCCACTAACTCTGCCACCAAGCTATCCAAACAATATGCCTATAATTTGTCAAAAAAATATCCACTGAATGCACTAGAAATCAACAAGTCTTTTCCACCAAGGGCTCTGATACCATGAAGAGAATTGAGGTACTATCAGGCTGCTAAATTTGATCTATCTTTGACCAAATTTTAGCTCTAAGTTTAAACTTCCAAAACTGTCCTTTGTTGCCTTAGAACCTTGCCTTGCCTTTTCTTTTCCCTTGGTAATGCACCCTCCTCTCAAGAGTGCCTCCCTCCAAGTGATGGTGTGCACTATCCTCAAGTGCGCCCCTCCTCTAGAAAAACTCCACAAGTGAGCCCCCTCCTTCACCCTTGTGCCCTCTACACTCTAGAGTGCACCTAAGTATGGTGAATGAGTTTCCTCCTCAAAAGATGGGAACCTCCCATAAGCTAAATGCACCATCTCCATAAGATGTGCCTCTCCTCACTAGAAAATGCACCCCTACTCAAGATGAATGCGCCCCTCCTCAAGATGTAGCCAACTCCTCCATGGAAGCATCTTCATGCAAGCTACCAACAAACTATGGCTCCTCCTCAAACCTTGACCTCATGCGCCCTCTCCTCCTCAATATATATGCCCAAGATCTCTTTTCCTCCTCCTCTCCTCTCAAATCTCTCAAGTGAAGAATGAATCTCATCTTTGTCCTATTCCCTCCTTTAGCCTCTCTTTGGCCAAACCCTAAAAGATCAATGGCCTATATCCAATCTAGCCATGTCTAATCAATGAGTGAGATTTAATCCTAAAATCTCACTTAGGAAATCCACTTTCCTTAGTTTTCCTCATGTCCTTTAACTCACCCACAAAGTGAATTAAATGTCACTTTAATGACTTAAGTGACATATTTCACTTTTGACTTAAACTCCTAAGTCAAAGTGAAATTAGAACATAAAGTAAAGTAATGAGGGTAATAGTCTCCCCCTTTGTGTTTAGAGACTCACAAACACAAGGGGACCACTTTCCAAGGTACCCAAATCTCAATAGATTGTACCTCATAACAAAAACTCATGTGGCTTTGTGAGGGTTGTCTCACCCTTTCAACAACTCATGGGATCTTCAAGAATTTTGCCCCCTTCATTTCTTGTTCGTGGGGATTCTAGAGAGGGAGTTGTGCTCTCTATCACAGTTCGTGAGGTTTCTAGAGGGAGTCGTACCCTCATTATCAAATCGTGGGGATTCTAAAGGGAGGTTGTACTTCATATTGCAGTCATGGGGCGATCGGAAGTGGTCAATTCAAGCTGTAATCTGCTATTGTTAGTCACATCAGAATTCCTCATCAAATTGTGCCCATTTCTGGTGGTATACAGGATATATATATATATATATATATATATACTAGCTTGTAACTATTGGGATTTTAGATGGGGTTATCATCATTGGTAATAAATGCATTTGTTGTTTGTTTATGATTGAATGCAAATAAAAACCCTTTTTCTGCCAAAAATTGTTGTGGGTTTATTGTGAAATTGTTTGAAAAAATATCTAAACCAAACAAGCATTAAAACACATCAACAATAAATACAAACATATCAACAGTAAACCGAAAAATATATCAATAGCCTTGAGAGGGGATTTTACAGTGGTATTAGAGTTGGTGCTCCTTCCACTTTGTGTATTACATGTTCTTTTAATTTTTTTGGAAGACAAGACATATATCACCTATAGTTGTAGAAGGCATAGAGGGGTTGAAAGTATATTTCATTCAGAGTCAAAAGAAGAGGAAGACATGGGGGATAGGATTGAACAACTAGATGGCAACACTATGAGTGTTTTGAATGGCTTGGCAAGGGGGCGACAACAGTTGGTTGATCTTTTCACCCAGTTTATAACAAATAACCAAGGAAACCAAAACAATGTAGGAAATAATGGTTCAGGAAAGACTAATGGCAATGATGGTAACAATGGGAACTATGTTGAAGTGAGCAACACTCATGTCCCTAACATTGAATAACATTGGAACTACTAGTAGAGTGACTCCTAGACCTCTCTTACCTCAGTTCTTGGAGGGACAACAAGTTGAAAATCAAGGACAAGGTGAAGGGTTCATCGATTATTTGAGGGAGTATCAGACTCTTGGAAAGGAATTTCATGCAACCATGTTATTACATGATATTTATACCACCAAGTACAAGAATAGGATAATGGATTAAAATAGGGGCCATAAAATTGGAAACTTTAGTGAAAGGTTGGGAAATTATCTATAATATCATGAATGTCTGAATGATTGTATTCTATATAGAGGAGAATATGCAGACAAAGATATATTTCTGAAATGTGGGCATGAAAGGTATCATAAATCAAATAAAAAGGGTAAATCGCATGGTCCTCCTCATAAGATATTGAGGCATGTGCCTATAATCCCAAGGATTCAAAGGCTCTTTCATTGCAAAGAATTAGCGATGTTGCAAGGATGGAATGCCTTGCACAGAAGTGAGTTGGGAGTTATGTGAATCCCAACATATTCAATAGACATGAAACATATAGAGGATACATGGCCTGAAAAATTCAAGGGTGAAGTATGAAGTCTACGACTCAACATAGACATGGATGACGTCAACCCATATTCCAAAACACAAACTATTCTATTTGGCATGTAGTAGTGATCAATAAAAATATCCCCCCATGGTTGTTCATGAAGAATGATCATCTTATGTTGGCTCTTATAGTCCCCGGTAGAAGACAAGTGAAGAATATGGATGTCTGCCTACAACCATTGGTAGATGAATTGAAGGAATTATGGGAAGGGATACATGTATACAATGTATCAAGACCCATGGAAACATAGAGGAGTTTTATGTTGTATGACATATGTGCTTACACCACACATGATTATCTAGGATTAGAAGTTTGCTCTAGTAAATTACGTGTTTATTGATTTGTTTATATATGTAACAATATTTTTTGGCATATTTAATTCGTTGCAATTGCTTTGATCTTCGACGCTAACATGCTCTGTATACATTAATAATTTTGTAGGTCTTGTAACAAAAGGATATCATGGATGTAAATGTCGTGGACCTTCTCTAAAGGCTAGGTGGTCCAACCTCCTATGAAATCCAGTGTACGATTGCTCCAGGGTATTCCTCACAAAACAATGCCCTTACAAAAGAGCAACATCTTCTTTCAATGGTAAACCAGAGAGAACCTAAAGACCTGCAATAATGGCACCAACAAAATGGCTTAGAGAATATGAGAGAGAGAAGGAGAAGGAGATTACATAAATGTTCAATTCAAATGGGGAGCCCATGTTTGATGATCCATAATTCTTCGACACCTATGTTGAGAAATTTCCCATTGGGATGAAAAGGAAATTTGTCTTTTATGAGCTCCCATATTGTGAGAATATTAAGATTTCCCACTTACTAGATCTCATGCATATATTTAAAAATGTTTCATCTTCTTTATGGAGGCACATATCATCAAAATAAAGTGACACATTGACTGTTATGAGATATCTTAATTCTTAAAAAACTAAAAATAAACATGGGCGAAGAAAAGAAAGTAGAGGAGAGGTTGGTCCCTCTTGGTCTTTCAAAGAAGGTGATGTCCCATGGATTTTGAAGAAAGTCGATCTTTCTTTGGAAAATGAAGTTATATTGGGTGTGAAGGTGCCTTCTTTATATGGGTATTCACTACGATGTAGCTTCACCGTGGATGACCATTTGTCGGGGTTAAAATCACATGACCATTTGAACCTTCTAAGAGTACGTATGTCAAAAATATGATTTTTTTATTTTTTTTAATTCATGCCATGGGATAAAACATAATTAATTTTGTGTGTGTTTACTTTGTAGTTTCATTGAAAAAATATAGACAGGAACAACAACATGGCAGAAAAGGCTCACTAGCCAACACACATGTATTCACACCAATGTTACATATTTATCGTACAATGGGTGATGCCACTTCATAGAGAGATTTGTTTTAGATCCTAACATCATGCATGATGACTAGTCTAGGCAATCTTAAATAACTCATTAGTCATCCCTTGAAGATATATTACTAATATCCTAAATGAATAATACAAATATAGGTGAAAATTATACTTAGTGATTGATAAGGTAAGCCATAGGCCAACAATCCCCCCCTCAATCACAAGTCCGATCAATAATACCAACAATGAAGAATAAACTGGTATCATTTCCAAGTCTTCATACTGAAACTCCTGAGTTGAGCCTCAATGAAGAACTGCCTGAAAAACTGCCAATTTAGATGTTGAATTGTTCATCTAAAATGAACTGGAAGAGGGTTGAGATATGGAAGTGAATAGCTGCAATATTTGAACATTACCTGATTGCTTAACAATTTGATCATTTTGCCAAGTATTTTAGCTAGAAGAATCTAATGTCTTCTGCTAATTGGTGAACATGTAGTTTCACCACTCTACTATCATTGTATCATTGAAGTGCTTTCTGAATCTTTGGTTTGGTATAACCATTGACCAATTGATACCATGTATCTGATGGTTTTTTGGATAACCACTAACCAATATTGACACTTTTAGGTGTCCAACAACATCCCAATGTATCATGTGTATGATTCAATTGCAAGTCATTGAACCATAATCTTGCTAAAGTCTTCCATCTCTGGAAAACCTCACTATGTAAACATGTGGGCCAGGATGCATGCAATTTTTTCACTTAATGTAAGTTCCAATATGATGAGAGAAAACCAAGAGAAGTGAATCAACTTCTAGTGTGACACATCCTTGAAAATTCCTGACAACTCAATCAAATGCCAAGCTGCAATGCGGAAGGATCCTCTTGTCTTGTGCTAGGTCGAATGACCATCTATGTGAACCAGACGTCCACATCATTACTCTCAAAATCACATCAACATCCCAATTATGTATGATTCAACTTAAACTTATTGAACCATAATTCTACTAAAGTCTGTCATCTATAGACCGCAGTTGCCCATTTGGAAAATTTCATGCCCACATGGAATACTTGTTGTAGAAACTTTTAGTATAACAACAAATTCCATCATCAATTCCCCACTTTGTCAGCTGAAAGAAGATACCATAAGTGGTTTCATAAACCATCTTCACTGGAATTTTGAAATCCCCCCCTTAAGGTGCATTAGATTTTTATCATTGTACTCCCTCCTTCTATGTTCAAGAGAGTACCATATTTGTTCCATTTGAGTACAACACAAAGTGGGCATGCGTAATTATCTCATCCCATGAGGGCCATCCTCGAAAGCTACACCATAAGGGCACCACTTATGTGAGGTACAAAAATGTTATGTGCTGCAAGATTGGTCTTTAATCGAGATTGAATTCTACAATAAGACTTATACAGTCACTTGGTTGTTGATGACCACTGCCAAGGATCAATCCACTCATAGTGAATCTTCAATCTTCTAGGTTTCTTCAACGTTGAACATATTTATGAAGAATGGTTATGCTTGCCACAATTATGGAAAAGATGGAGATCAAAACACTGATTCTCCTTGTGACCAACTTGATTACAATGTTGGTACTTATCATTCTGATGCAGAATTGAAACAGGTGAAAGTGAATCTTCTTAAAGGAATCCAACACTTTGGAACTGGATTGGTTTGGAAAAATCAAGAATATGAAAGGTAACATCCTTGTCATATCCTAGTCTTGTTCTATTCTTGTTATAGATGATTTCTTCCCAAGGTCTGATGATGGCTTGGAAAGAGTATTTTGAACCTATTGCTTTGACATCTATCAAAGGTGATTCAATGCATGTTGTTGTATCATTGAAAGGTTTTCTTCACTGAACTCAAAAGAAACCTCTTGAAATGAAGGTTCAAATATAGCTTCATCTTCGTCTGCATATGTAATTGTCTTACTGAGTTTCTCCTTCATTGATTGTTGATCAAAAACATCTTCATCATCATAGATAGGTTTTTGTTGAACACCAACAAGTTCAAAACACTTCACTGGCTGTTGATTTTTGAGGTGTATCAACTCATCATACAATACTTGGGATAAAGATTGAAGAAGTTTAACTTTAGCTTGCGTCACCTGCAAAGAAGTTAGCATTGATTGAAGAGTTTCTTTGTTCAATATCATTGTGTTGTCTGTAGTGGTGTTTATTAAAGTGTTCAAAAACTCTAATAATTCGAGACGTCACTGCATTTGAATGCGCTCTCTTGAAATTCTCATTCACTTTCTCTTCACGCTCGCTTGTACTTGCTCACTTGAACTTGTTGCCCGCTTGAATTTGTTTCACTCATTTGAATTCGTCTCGCTCGCTTGAATCCTTGAAATCGCTTGCTCGCACTTGCTTACATCAAGGTGTGGGTACTACCAAAAATGCACCCAAAGTGTGATGTTTACAATCATGATTTGAGTTTAAAGTACTCAACCTTGTCAATTTCGACTCAAAATTACAATGACTCTTGGGTGTCGGGCTCAACCGAGAATGCACCAAATTACAAATTCAACTTCACTTGATTTAAAAATACAAGTAAACTTACAAAAAGATTATTTGTAATCTACAAATTAACTTGATCAAGTAATCTTACAACAAACATTGTTTGCAAGTTACAATTTAACTTCAAATGCTCCATGATGTGTTGAGTTCGAAAACTTTTATTTGTCCATTACTGATGTGGTTGACGACTTGAATGCTTGAGAATGTTCTTCACATATGCTTGAATGACATGACTTAGAGATTGAACTTCATGTTTGTTGTGTTAAATGATGAATTTCAAGTATGATTATGTCAATACTAGACATCAAACGACATAAAGCTTCCATGAAAATCTTACCATCACACACAACACATGGTGTACCTAAGATCCCCTTATTCAATTTCGGGAGGATCTAGGATACAAAGCACAAAATGATATTTTTATTGAAAATGAGGTACATGAAGTCTAAAAGACTTCTTCTTTAGGGATGAATATAAATAGTTATAACCCTTTTTACAAAGTAGGAAAACCAAACCAATGTTTGTCATCAAACTTTCAAAACTATGTAACTTAACTCTTTTTGCAAAAGTGTGTGCTCTAAAAGACAAATATATATATAATATAGCCAAACTTTCAAAAGTTAGCATTTCTCCTTTTTGCACTTTTATCAAATCATATGAATCATCCCAAATCTAATAATGCTTCCACTTTATTTCAAATGTTTGAACACCACATATTGAATGATGAAATCAGGGATCTGATTTGTTCACCAAGAGGATGATCACATGCCTCTCAATATTTTTTGAGGATCCTATGTTGGATAGTTTTCTTGCTTAGAATAGTGTGTCCCTTGCTCCAGCTCTCATAAGCAATCGAGTGGAAATCAATCAAGGAAATGTTGGAGATGGTGGTGCTACAAAATCGCTGCAATTATAATTGGATTATTGCAGACATCTTATCATTGGATTATCACTACAAAAAGGAGACGAATAGGAAAATTTTGATTCTCAGACCCTTTTTGCACCTAGTAGCCTCAAGAATGCTATAGTCTCTCAAGTAGGAAATTAAACAACGGAATTGAAGAGATCCATGCGCTAATTTTGTGAGTTTATTATTCAACAAGCATTTGCAGGTCATGGTGATTCGCTGGACTAATGACTAATGTGGATCTGTTGTTTAATGATGCAGATCACTTTCATTTTCCATACGGCCCCTTGATACACCAATGCATGCTGTGAGAACCGAGTTTATGGATCGAAGGAGATTAACTCCTTTGAAAATCTTCTTCCAACATTCTTCGAGGTTGCTTCTTCAAATGGTCTCCGATGCATGAATCAATGACACGTTGAGCCTTTTTGTCACCCACGATTTTTGAATTAGGCACAACAAACCATATGGAATTTCCACTACATAGATGATGCGCTTTTTATGCAAGGCTTGTATTAATCCCCGTATATAATTTCCCTGCTACTTATACATTTGTATCAACATCCAACTAATGTATTCTCAATCAAGGGAAAAAGAAATGAACCAAAGAATATAGCGCAAAAGAAATCAACAAAACCGTTGATGGATTATACACAGAAGAAGGTTACCAAAACTTCCCCAATGGAATGAAAATAAGGGGGCAATTCGTCGTGGATCTGCACTGAACTTTTGGAGTTTGTGTGAGTTATTCATTGGATTGGTCGAATGAGTGAAAAGAATGGGAAACTATTTTGGAATTTCTAATTGGATTGAGCCTTGGATTCTCAACATGCAGAGTGTTTACATTGGTGAATTATTGTCGACAGATTACTGGGCATGTGCATCTATACCACTGAGTGTGGGATCCGAGGGAAAATTCATTGTAATATTAGAAGTTGAATCCATGGTTCTATACAATACATATTTAGATCTAGTTTGTGTTGACTATTTTAAGGGGTTTCCACACCATATATACCAATCATCGGACGTGGTGGGTTCGAATTTCTTGAAATCTTATTAAAAAAAGTTCGGATCTATAATGATTTCATGTGGATAAACAACAAATACCAGTCAATAAAAACTTCTATGAATAGCCAGCGTGCCATACCTCTTTATGATCAGAGCAAGGACACCATTCTGGATCGCGCAAATGTTGCCAATACTGAAGACGAGAATGTCGATGAATCAAGTAATTACAGTGTTAATCAAGAGTGTTTGGATCTCTTGGATATTTCTCTAGGAGGAAATACCATCATCCTCGTTGTCTCTGAGTTGCTTCTTGCATATTTGGTTGATCCTGATTGGTGAAAACATCATGTTGCTATCATTACTCTTGCCTAGATCACAGTTTACAACACTACAAGCATATTATCCAAGATCACCCAATAAGTGTTTTGTTTTGGTGTAAAAATACAATTTGCATGAGGTAAACAATCCACTTTTGTACAAATAAAATAACAACCCACAGATAAAGCATGCGATCGGGAGTAGATTAAATGCAAGGATACACAATTTGCAACAATGCCATGAGCGGTGTGCCAAGAGCAATGACT
Organism: Picea glauca; assembly: GCA_000966675.3. Taxonomy (NCBI): domain Eukaryota; kingdom Viridiplantae; phylum Streptophyta; class Pinopsida; order Pinales; family Pinaceae; genus Picea; species Picea glauca. Next base: position 232,899 of record JZKD02S2151033.1, read on the forward strand.
GCATCGATCTTAACACATGAGATGGTCATGAAATTAATTATTACACACGATCTAGAATCACCATGCAAATAGATCCGGGGATCATAAAAGCTCTGATGTTAAGCCATTCGATCATCCTGGTGTTGTAAAAAACCAACAAAAACTGAAACTCTAATGCTTCTTCTGCGTCTAATTTATGGAGCTATTATTGCTAGTAACCAGAATGAGAAGATAGGAAACGAGAATAGAGAGATATAGATGGCCTTAGAGCTTTAAAAGAGTTGTTACTCTCTACCAATGAGGAAAATTAGGGTAACCACTGAACTGCCAATCTACAGAAGCACCCAGAAAGGGAGATCGCAATCTCAATGTTACCAAGGTCTCTCTCAGAGTATTGGGAGACATATCAAAGGTAACATTTGAATTGGAGCCTCAATTCAAACGCAGTGTAACCAATGTGGTGGAGATCCGTAATAGAAGATATCGAACTGAGAACAAAGGGCCCGATATTACGCATCAAATTGATATTTTTTACTTGAGCTAGTTGATATATAACTCAGATCTTTTTGATATTATGATAGTTCCAGGAGGTATTAAACCTCCATGTGTAACCCTGACAAGAATAGAATATTCTGGGAAGCAAGAAGAAACCCTAAATAATTGGACATAACCCTAGAAGACAAGTCGACTAAAGAAAATAATTAATATTGAGTTTTTAGCCTCCAGAAAGAGAAGTCGTCCTAGACAGTTAAGGAAGAGAAGTATAAATACAAGATGCCAGAGCTCATTTGGACACACACAGCTTGCAACTACAAAAATTTAGTGCACACTGCAGAAATTTAGTAAGTGTGCAAGTCTAGAGAGTAGTTGCAGCTACAACTATTGCAACTAGTATTTTTGGTTTTAGGCTTGGAATTTCTCTTGGTTATGGTTTGGAATTTCTTCTTGGTACGTTAGCTCTGGAGAGTGGTACGCTACCTTGATTGGATTTTGGACCTAGGGTTTTCTTCTGGGATTATTCTCTCTGTCAAGGTTAAGGTGCTCGGGGGTGGCTTTGGCCTATGGTTGGGTGACAATATTTCTATATTGTTTATGGTTAAACAAGCACACCTATTATTTATAACAGGTTATGGGCCCACACTATCTTCGGACAGTCTAACTATTGGAATATAGATTGGGAGGATTTGCTTAGTTACAGTTGCAGTTGCAGTCAACGTTTTTGTTGCAGCAACAAAACCCTAACCCTCTTGTTAAGGCACCTTAAGTGAAGAGATTGACCTAATTCCTAAATACCCTAGTGCACCCTAGCCTAGCACACCTCCTGGTACTCTCAGCAAGATAAGACGTCATTTTTGAGTTTTTGGTCAAAGTCAAAGGTTTACCAAGTCAAAGCAGTCATGACTTACTCTATGAAGTCAAAAAACAAGTTAGAAGGGGATTCTAACTTCAAAGCATGGAAGACAAGGATTGACCTCATCCTTTCCAATAATAAAGTGTTGGATATCGTGAAAGGAAAGATCATGGAACCACAGTTTGAAGAAGGAAAAGAGAAGGAACCTAAGAACGTTGCAATTATAGAGAAGTTCAAGGAAAATGACATCAATGCCATGAGTATCATAGTGGACTCTGTAAAAGACCACTTGATACCCTACATATCTCATCTTGACTCATCTAAGAATATGTATGATTCCCTAACTAACCTCTTCTCAGTCAAAAACATTGGAAAAGTAATGAGTCTGAAGAATGAGATCTAGGACATGAAAATGAATGATGATGACATCATAACATCATACCTTGTGAGAATATATTAGTTAAGATATCAACTACAATCTATTGAAAAAATAATTTCAGAGAAGGAACTGGTAAATACAGTACTCAATGGCCTTCCTAAGACATGGGATGCAGTTGCCGCAAGCATGAACAAAAGAAAGGAGTATCCCACATTTGAAGAACTTTGGACTTGTGCACAAGAAGAATCAAGGATTAGCACAAAAGATAAATTCCAAAGGAAAGATGATGATCAAGCCTACACAACAAAGTTCAAGAAATTCAGGAATAAGAAGAATGACTCAAGGAAGAAACCAAATCAAGAGAAGGATATGCCAAAATTACAATGCTTCAACTGTCGAAAATATGGTCACTACAAGAATCATTGTCATGAGTTAAAGAAAAGGAAGGAAACACATGAAGAAACAGTTACCGAAGAAAAGGAACCCTAAAAAAAAGTCAGACAATATGAAGCAGATTTCTTCTTCTAGTCGAGGTAACAATATTCTTCTGTAACATAGTCCTTGTACATACCATGTTTACATAGTCCATTTATATCTATTTCTTAGAAGATAAGATGGTCAATGAAACAACACCTATGGAAGAATAACAAGATAAGGATTACTATTACGATGATTACTAGTCAGTAATGTATCTGAAAAGATAAAGTACGTTGACAATCCTTGGTAACAATTCCTGTGGAAGCTATTATATAAGTAACAACTGCCAGATAAGCCGAAATTAGAATCAAACTTGAAGAGACCCAGAAGAAGTCAAAACATAAAAAGTCAACAATCAAGAGGAAATTAGAAAAAGACTTGTGACACTTTGCAAAAGGAAATAAGGATGTAGGCAAAAGCATGGACCCTCTTAGATAGACGGAGTTGATTATATAATTCCAAAAAGAAGATCATTCATTCATACATGAAACAAGATTAGGAGGGAGCTAATACTAAATGATATGATCCATTGAGGATTATGAAATATATGTCTATGTTCCCATTGAAAGTAGAAGCCATGATAAGCAACACGTGTTCAAAATAAGTCTTCTTCGAAAAGAAGCCTTAAAGTATCCTTAGTTGTCCATCTACATCCATGATCCTATTATGAAAGGAAGAAGTTGGAATCTTTAGGGAATGAAATCTATATAAGACTCCATGGACCCAAGAGCTAAAAAGAAACATGAAAATTCCAAGAAAGAAAGAAAATCCAGAACAACCAGTTATTATACCGAGAATCACAAGACTACCAGCTTGGTTTGAACCCACTAAGAATCAATCAAGAAAAAGAAATGGAAGTTATGATAAAGAACAGTGTATGTAAGAAAATGTGAAAAATACTTATCAATGGAAGCATTGCAAGATTCAGAGTTTCTTCCAGAAGGAGGGAGAAGACCATGACAAAAGCTTGTTCCAGTAAACCAGATATAACTCTTTTAGTATCCATGGATTGGAATTTACATGTAAAATATTGTTCTTAACAATAAAGCAAGTGAGAAAGAAGATTATACCATAAAGAGACCCATGTATGCAAATATAAGAAGACCTTGCATGGGTTCAAAAAACTTGATGCAGAGTATCTCATATATAGCAAAAGCGTGGTGAAAAATTTCTATGACAGAGATAGTGTATCAGAATAGTTACTCAGAAGTCTAGGATGATGGATTTCTAATCCATGGAAAACTCTCATGATGAAAAAAGAAGTGCTACTTGAATATGTTTCATTTTGAGCCTTGTCACGGTGTCGTGAGCTAGCACGAAACATAAGTATTGAATTCCACCATGATATATTGTAATGATAAGATATATATGAAGCCTTCAGAGAAAAATGGTGTTCCATGATGGACCAAAGTACATTGAGATCATGCATTATATTCTCCATGATGAAGTTCAAAAAAGAGAAGTGGTTCTCCAATATATCTCCACGGATGAGCAGATAGTAGATATTTTGGTAAATCCTTTGTCCAAGATGAAAAGTTTGTGTTCTCAAGAAACAAGTTGGCACTCGTGGAGATGAATTCCTTATTGAAAAAGAAAGAGATTACTCCTAGGTTGGGAGGGAGCACTGATGTGTTATTGATTTATGGACAGACATTTTTCAGTTTGAAAAATGGTCCAAGATAAGTAGTTCCTTTCCATTTCAGAAAGTGGTTTGAGATTTCTGACGGACAGACATTTTCCAGTTCGAAAAATGGTCTAGATCGGATAGTCATTTTCGTAATGAAAATGGTCTGATAGATTGTTGATGTACCATAGAAAATGATTCCCCTTATGGCTAGTGTGGGGTAATGGTATAGGAAAGTCATTCTTCTTGGCAGTCACTCTAAGCAATGGTCAAGTAGAATGGCTTGCCTCATCGCGCAGTCATTCTTTCAAAGTTCATAGTTGTGAGCAGTTTCAAAGAATGGTATGTTTTGGAGGTTGGTGCAGGACAATCATTTCCATTAGGAAATGGTCCGGACAGTCATTCCCTAAGGAAAACTCATTCTCTCCCAATTTCACTATGATTAGTGCCGGAGGAATGGCCTAGTTAGGTGATTGGTCCAGGTTCAACAATCAGGGACATGAATTCCCTAGGGCGGACTCATTATCTCCAAGTTGCACTATGACTAGTGCTGGAGGAATGGCCTAGTTAGGTGAATGGTCCAGGATCAGAAATTAGGGACAATTATTCTTTTGTGCTTGAGAAGAATAGTCCAAATAGACCATGGATGATGTTTTACTTTCTGAAGGTAGATTCTTTTCTAGATCTCACAAATGTGAGTGGAAGAACGACCCAGCTGACTCAGTTTATATCATGATATTGTTTTATGTAGGTTGATATCAGATGATATGATTGTTGTGGAGACTATATGTCTTTGGACAATATATGTATTCTATTGTGGTGGATGTGTTCCACTGGTTGTGACTATCTGTCACTAATTAAGTGGCCTTGTGCTACTTGGTGTGGTTGTGTACCACTGGATAGTAGTTGTGTATTACTATGTATAGACACAGTTATGTTCTATTGAATGGCATTGTTCTGATTGCCATGAAGACTATCAATAGTGTTGGAAATGATTATTAGCTAGATGGATAGTCAGTGTGCTGGTGGAAAAACATTCTCCAGGCAGAAAATGGTCTAGGACATTTATTCTTCTAGGACATATGTCTAGATTAGAAGAATAGTCCTTGTATCCCATGGTGTGGCTTCCAGCATATGCTAGAACAGTCATTCTTCTAGGACATATGTTCAGATCAAAAGAATAGTTCTAGTATCACTCTATGGAGTGAGTGAATTATTCAACATCATGCTTGATTACTCATATTGAGTATGGCTTTGAGAGATGATGCAGTTGATGCTATCAGATGATACTGATAGTGATGATGGTGCTCATGATTTAATCATGAGATAACATGTGTGGTTATGATGATGCTACCAGTCGAATGGTATGTTTGTGCTCAATACCATTGCCTTCAGTACCTCCCTAGCTAGGAGGGAGTGTTGATATTACAATAGTTGTGGGAGGTATTAAACCTCCATGTGTAACCCCAACAAGAATAAAATATTCTGGGAAGCAATAAGAAACCCTAAAGCATTGGACATAACCCTAGAAGACAAGTCGGCTAAAGAAAATAATTAATATTGAGTTTTTACCCTCCAGAAAGAGAAGTCGGCCCAGACAATTAAGGAAGAGAAGTATAAATATAGGATTCCAGAGCTCATTTGGACACACACAACTCGCAACTGCAGAAATTTAGTGCGCATTGCTGAAATTTAGTAAGTGTGCAAGTCGGGAGAGTAGTTGCAGCTGCAACTACTGCAACTAGTATTTTCGATTTTAGGCTTGGAATTTCTCTTGGTTATGGTTTGGACTTTATGCTTGGTATGCTAGCTCTGGAGAGTGGTACACTACCTTGATTGGCTATTGGACCTATGGTTTTCTTCTAGAATCATTCTCTCTGTCAAGGTTAAGGTGCTCGGGGGTGGCTTTGGCCTACGGTTGGGTGACAATATTGTTATATTGTCTATGGTTAAACGACCACACCTATTATTTCTAACAGATCTCACACCTCACCTTCCATGGAAACTACCACGGTGGAGATATTAGGCTCTTAAGACCACAAGAGATCTATTATATTCGTTCACGACAGGATACTCATTCTCTTTTCTCCAATTGCGTATGTATGTTCTCATCACCTAATTGGAAGCAAGTGTATGTTCTGGTCCATAGAGAAACTTGAACTGTATAAAAAAACAAATTTCAATCCCTAGGATCTACTCCTCAGTGTTTGGCTTCAATCACCCTCAACATCCCACTTCAATAGAATGAAACATTAAGGATGTAAAAATGGATTATTTCATTAGAGAATCGACAGAACCATCATTATTTATGCAGATCTAATCTATTCATAAATTTTCTTGGAAAGACAAAAAATATACGATGTTTATCGATAGCTTTCACCAGAACCATTCAGCGCGCATCCTACAAATTAACAATTACAGGTAGTAAATTTGTTCAAACTTTAAACAATCAACTGAGATCACACGTAGTTAACCCATAATTTGATGGAATTTCAACTCAGAAACAGAGCAATATTCATCAACATAGTGATTGTTAGTAATCGACAATCACGTGCATCGAAATCCTGTTGACAAAGAGTGAATTTCAATCTGCAACAAATATTTCATGAATTTTCCTTTAAAAATATACACACCACACTCAATCCCAAAGAGAATAAGCTCACTCTGATACCAACTGATAAAATATAGACATGAACAACAACATGGAGGAAAAGTCTCACTAGAAAACACACATGTATTCACACCAATGTTACATATTTATAGTACAATGGGTGTTGCCACCTCATAGAGAGATTTTCTCTAGATCCTAAAATCATGCATGATGACTATGCTAGGTAATCTTAACTAACTCATTAGTCATCACTTGAGGATATATTACTAATATCCTAAATGAATAATACAAATATAGGTGACAATTATACTTAGTGATTGATAAGGTAAGCCATAGGCTAACAGTCATTATCCTCTGCTTGTGTGTGGGTGTGTGAACCATGACTTCCTCTAGGACCTCCGATGTGCCATATCTAAATTATCTATATTTGTACTTTTGATCACATCAAAGGATATTCATTTGACTAGCATTCCACGATGGCGTCAAGAGATAGTTGAGATTGTTTGTTTGCTTGAGAAGGAACTGCCGACGAGTTTCATGGACTTGTAGTTTCATCTTCTAATTCACCTAGTAGATGAGGTTTAATTAGACAGAGTCATCTCCTATCATTGGATGTTCTTCTTAGAGAGGTACATTAAGAAATTGAAAGTATTTGTTCAACAAAGGGAAAAACCAGAGGGGTCTATGGCAAAGGGGTACATATCATATGAGTCTTTCTATTATGCCAATGAGTACATCAAGAAGATCGACAACACACCAGATGTGGTGATTTGGGATGAAAAAGGGGATGAAGACAAAAGAGAAGTGGAGCTTCTCCGAGTGAATGGAAAAAGACACTTGATAAAGAGTAAGTGACTTATCGTTTTTCAAATTTCTACACAGTAACTATTCACATTGAACTTCATAATGTATATTTTGATCTGATACGTACTATATGTTAGTTTGATTTCATGAATATATATATATATATATATATATATATATATCAATGAAATCAAAATTTGATGCCACCAATAAATTCATTCTTTACAATTTGGAGGCAACACAACTATGGGTTTCATTGTATGAACATAAGAGGAGGAAATAAGACAGTGACATGAAATAATTTAGATGGTTGAATGGTAGAAGCATGCATAATCCTAATCATTTAAAAGAAAGTATGCCAATGATATGCCCCAACAATTGAGTTGTTGACCAAGTCAGAGAGAAATATAGTGCATCTGGTCGTTACCTGTGTGTTGAAGAGGATGCAGTAAACATAGGGCTTGGGTGCAACAACTCGGTAATAATATCTTTGTGTACATTTTTAACTTCATAATTCACCTTTGAATTGTAACATCTATATTTTATACTTTATTGGTCGATTTATTAGACACATAACACTGTGAATTTTTTAGTTTTTTATAGGTGCATTTGTTCCCATCTATATGGGCATATGGACATCATTTTCACACAAAAGATGTTGATGATGGACACATGACACAAGACTATGAAGTGGAAGTCGAGTTCGACCAATCTAATCATGTTAGCCACCATGATCAAAATCTAATACAAAGAAAGTTAGGCTATGTTGGAAAGATACAAAAGATCATTCGAGTGGACCTCTCTTCTTTCCAATGTGTTATTTTTAGGTGCAAGTGGTGGGACACATTTGATCATAATAATGTAAAGGAAGATCACAATAGTGGGATAATATGTATCAACTTTAGAAAAATGTGAGATGAAGCTAAGGAGCCTTATGTTTTCCCAAAACACTGCAACCAAGTGTTTTTTTACCCAGATGTGTTGGATATGGATTGGTAGTTTGTATTAAGACATAGCCCTAGATCAAAACATATTTTTGAGAACAACAATGTTATCATGTCAAGTGAGGAAAATAATGAGGGTGATGACAATGAAAAGTGATATGTACATGTTTTATTTAATCATTAATATTGTTGTTGTATCTTTTTGTTATCTTTGTTTCGTTAATTATATTGTTTTTTATTAATCTTGTGACAGAGGAAATGGAAAGTTAATTATAACAAATCTTTGAACAATTTTAGTTGGTTAACCGTCAGTTTGATGAATAATGTGTTTGTCTTTCAAATTATTTGTGATTTCATGAAATGATTGATTGAAATAGAATTTTATATTGTTATTTGAATATATTTATATGTTGTTGCATGTTTAATTATATAAAATTTTAAGAATTATTTTCATAATAAAGTCGTAACAACATGTTTTTAGAAAATTTTCGTCAAACATTTTATAGTTGACATTTGATATAATTGCTAAGATTCACAAAGGTTTTTACACTTAAAACTAAGTATTTCCAACTGTGAAATCCTGAAAAATGTTAAACTAGTTGAACTTTTAATAGGATATGAAATTCTACTTTCTCCATATAAAGTTTTATGATGTTGAAACCACTCTCAAACATATTGGTTTTTAACTAAAGTGTTTGTTAGTTTACATACTTTATCATTGTTTTTGGAAATATTTATAAAATTTTGCTCCCAATGTTGAGTAAAACCACAATTAATGGGCGGGGACCACACGGCAGACTAGCGAGGATGACAGGTCACCAGGCACCTAGGTTTTATATGCTCTCTTGGTTCCTAGTTTTATCTGCTCTCTTGGTTCCTAGTTTTATTATATTACTGTTTTATGTGTATTTAGACCATTTGACATTTGTCCTGGTTTCCTCCGGGCAGGACAGATGCCACTATGTTATTATGTTTTTCATGCTATTGCTACTTGCCCTTTATATATGCTGGTTTCCGATAATCGGCAGCATTTTGGGTGATTCCAGACCTACTCTTTTGTATACTCTGTAAAAGTTTTGTCTATCTAATATAGCAGGTTCCACTTTTTTAGTTAAAAAAAAAAAAAAACCACAATTAATGAAGTAATTTAAAATTTGATAGCAATCAACTTACGAAATAATGACAAAAAAAAAACAATAGGAAGATTTGAATCCATAAAATTTTAGGGCCAATAGAATGCTTATCATTGAAGATCATAACTTTTTATAATGACAATTTTTAGTGTAGAAGAGTCTATTCAAAAAGAGTAATTAGTACAATGGAAAATAACATTTATCCATATGTAATTTGTTTTTTGAAAAATAATTTAGTTAGAATGAATATGTATGAACTATCTATGCAATATAAAAATGTTTAAGGTAATTTTACAATTATAGATTCAACCATATTGAATTTTGTAATTTATAAAAACATCTTTGCATTTTTTATTTAAAGTAAGGCTTTATGTTTCATATATAAAATTTTGATATAAGTTCAACAATACATAATTTATAATAAATATCATTTAATAAAAATAAACATCATGATGATAACCATCTAAGAAACATAAACATAATCTAAAATACACATTTAAATTCGCTAACATCATCTAATTATATATACCTCTAGCACATATAAACATCATTAATTATCTAGCACACAAATCTAATAATCTAACAGGGCATCATCATTGTGATCACATCTAACAAAAAAAAAGAATTGTCTAACATCGTCATCACACACATTTAACAAGCATCATTTAGCATACACATCTTTCAAACACATTTAACAAACATATCTAACATGACCTAACAATGTACACATCAACATCGACATATAAATTATTTAAGTACATCATCATGATCAATAGGAAAAATGCACATCTAATGAACATTGTTATAACATACACATCTATCAAGCACATTTAAGAAACATATCTAACATGACATAACAATATACACATCAACATCAAC
>JZKD02S2151033.1:274071-290129 GCA_000966675.3 Picea glauca
TTAGCCTGTACAAAACATGGAAAACCATCCATCTTAATTGACTTCAGTCAATATGGTCGATCATCTATCATTGTTGGCAAACTTAGATATTAATAATGAGACAGTATATTTGCTGACATATACTGTCAAATTTTGCCAACTAGGTTGGGCACAACTGCAAGTAATACAGATTTATAAAATTCCTATCACCACTAACACAGATCTATCAAAACCCTGGTGTACCACAGATCTGTACAAACTTCTTCCCCAATATGCAGGATCAAGTTAACGTATAAGATTAGGACACAATCTGTAACTTCCAGTCCAGCTAATGAACCAAGTACTAACCTGGCGATGATAAACCCATGTCAAATGCGACTTCGTCTTGGACGCCTCCCGTGAGATGCTGGGCACATTTATCAGCTGAGAAAAACCCTGTTTTCAGGGCTATGACATGAGATATAATATAATGTCTACGTTGCCTTGCGTTCTAAAAATATGAATTACAAAATATATGGTGCGATCTGTGCCAAACATATGCCGGCACTTGTGGGTCACTGTGAAAGGTAATGGTTATGAGTCACACAACTTTGTATCCATTCAAGGTTGGTTCTAAAACTTGCAAGGTAAAGGTAGGTAAAGGTTATGAGTCACACAACTTTGTATCCATTCAAGGTTGGTTCTAGAAGTTGAGTAGATACTTGAAGTTGCTTCGTAACTTTAAATATTACGCAAGCTTTCCTTCGCAAGCTTTCCTGTGGATTGGTCAAAGTAAAAAATATCATTTCTATCTTTGCCGATGGGATATACTGGCAAGACCAAAAAAGGTAGGGGGGTGGGGGTTAAAGAATCTAACTATCTTCAACACGGCTTTATTGGCTAACACCTTATGGAGGGTGATTACTCATGATAGTATCTGGCATCGAATCATCCTTGATAAATATTTGGGTAACAGGCCAGTTATTGCTTGGATTTGCAGGTTTTTTCAGCTTCATCAGAAAGCGTCTAGCATTTGGAGTGGACTAACTAGTACCTTTTTTGTAATCCACCATTGGCTCCGGTGGAGGCCCGGATCGGGTAATCTTATTTCCTTGGGAAGGGATAAACTTATCGGGCTTGAGGACCGATCCATTTTATCCAAACCTCTACTTTCCCATTTACATAGTTTAAATATCCGATGGCTCGCTCAAGCGAGAATTCCTTCCAGCAATTGCCCTTTTCTGGACAGGTGGATAATGTGTGAAATGCTGGGCATTTCCGGGGCGACTGCTAGTGAGTGGGAGCTCTTTGTTTCTTCTTTAAAGTGTGCTGAAATTTACCTTAGCGAGGATTCCGATTCTATTATGTGGACGGCTGGGGACGCCTCAAGAATTATATCTGTCAAAAATCTATACACGGCTCTTCTACAACCGTTTGAATTTAGCAGTGACAATGACTGGATTTACAAGTTATGGAAGTGGACAATTCAACTAAAAGTGAAGCTTTTTATCTGGCTGGCGACAAAAGAAAAGGTCCTTACCTGGGAGACACTCCAGAAGAGAGGATGATTCGGTCCTGGGGTTTGTAAGCTTTGCAACTGTTCGGCTGAAAACATTAATCATCTTTTAATCCATTGTAACTTTGTAAAGGCTATGTGGAGTCGCCTGGAAAACATTTTCTTTCTTAAACTTCAATAGAACGGATCCTTAGTCTCCGATTGTTTCAGGGTTTGGTCTAATGAAAAAACTGCCCCTATTAGCCTGGCAGCCCTTGCTTGCTGGCAAGTATGGATTGAGAGAAATAAGGTGATTTTCGAAGATCGTACACCCTCCCTTTCTTCTGTGGTTCATAGGATTGTGAACTCTTTCTCTTAGCAGCCTGCTATTCAAATTTTTACCCCAAATAGAGTTTGTGAGATAACACAAGCTGAGGGGTCCACTGTGGCTTGCTTTGATGGTGCAGCCCTGTCCAATGGTAAATGTTGCGGAGCAGGAGGCTTTTTCAAGACACATACATCGAGGATTACTAAGTGGTTTATTAATTGTGAAGCAGGAACTAATACAAAGGCGGAGCTCATGGGATTATGGGCGACTCTTGCCTTGGCTTCTCTCTAGGAGATCAAAAATTTACAAGTTTTGGGGGATTCAAAAGTGGTTATTGAGTGGATAAATAATAAGGGAAACCTCCATTCGACAAATATTGAATGTTGGAAACAAAAAACAAGGGATTTGGCAAAAACCTTTAATGACAAGCTTTCAGCATATTTATAGGGTTCATAACATGGAGGCAAACTCCCTTTCAAAGAGAGCGCTTAAAGAAATCATAGGTAGGTTGTCGGTGTATCGCTGCGAAAATGGGGAAGATAGCCCTATTTCTTCCCTAAATATTTTTGAAGTTTGAGGAGGGCAAGAGTTAGTGGAGAAAGTGGAATTTTTCTTGCTCTGAAATGTTTGCCATTTACAGTTTCATTGATGCTTTTATTTCTGGAGTTTGATGAGTTAGTGGTCATTGTATTTTGAACTATTTTTTTCTCTATCTGGGCTGATCTTAAGCACCAAAAGGAAAAAATTGTCAATGTAAAAGAATTTATACAATATATAAATTTGTGATATTTTCAATTTGGAAAAAAACTTTAAATATTTTGGGATGAGTGTAAATTTTATTGGTTTATAAATATTATTTTTCTAAAATAAATAAAGTTAAAAGGAATGGATGAAAATTTGCATCTTGAAGTTGCGTTGTGACTTCAAACACTTTGGGATTGGTGTAAATTCTATTTGGTTTATTAACATCACTTTCTAAAATAAATAAAGTTAAAGGAATGGATGCAAACTCACATTATAAGATTGAACAAATAATTTTGCACCTTTGCTCGCAAAGAAGAGTTATATTTTTCAGATGAGTTACATGAGTTCAATTCATTGGAGTGAGAGGGTTCTTTGATTTTGTGGAGCACGGGAAATGATGTGAGAGGTTCTTTGATTTTAAGGAGCATGAAAGTGTGGTTTGGTGGGACTTTTATTCTTAATGACATTCTTTTTTGTCTAAAGGTATATGAATAAATTATAACAAATTGATCACAAAACAAATCATTGTAGTAAATATTAGTGTAGTGTTTTGTGTCGATGTTGACTCATATAGGCTAGAGCTACCATAGGGGGTTTGGCCTTTTTCTTTTTGTGACTTATATCCAATGTCTTGATGTTTTTGGAAGGGAATCATAGGGTCATGCAACATTCCTTCCTCTTGTGCTTCCTACTTCCCTTACAAGTTAGAGATGGACATCTACTAAAATACTTTCTTCTTTCTCATCTTCCTATGTGGTTGTTGCCCATCACCCTCTTCCTTTTGAGTCACATTTAAGGGATGTAGAGGGTTTGAGCGACAAGCAGGGGATTTGAGGGGAGTTTGTTGGCAACACTTGTAGTAGATATATTTGGTTCGATCATCTCTCTAGTTGGCTAAGCGGAGCTCCCTAGGAGGTGAATGTTGGTTGGGGCATTGTTATTTCCTCTTTTCCTTGGGGCATAATTGGAGGTTGCCACAAGGTGTTGCGGATCATGCTGGCCTTCTTCCTATATCAGGGATATTGGTTTTTTGTTGATGAGGTGATGCTCCTCTAGGGGGCCTATCCCACCAAGTTGATTCCTTGGAGGGTCTTTGAGATTGGCCTTTGTTTCAAGCCTTTGCACAATGCACTACTATATGGCCTATTTTGAAGCCAGATCCATCCTAAAGAAAACCTACTAATAGTTGAGAGGTTGAGAGCGGGTGTAATCTTTGACAACTTGATCTCTATTGGAAAACCTTTATTAAAGTCCAATTCATCATTTTTACTTCTTTGAAATGGAATTCATCGATGTCATTTTCGATATCTTGTAATGAATCAAAACCCTAAAACTAAAGAGGAAGGTTGGGGATTCTCACCCACACTAGGGCAAAGGAAAAAGTATCCAAAGTAGGATCAAAGGTCGATACTAGGGCTTCATACATAAGCCTGCCTTGCCCCAAAACTATGGACTGGATTTGAGGATTTGATCTTGATCTTTTGGCGAATCGAATTCAACAATGAAGAACCCTTTTGCATAAGGGTAGATAAAAACCTCTTCCTTAATTTCCAATGTTTAAGTGGAGGATATCCATATGTGAAGCTTTGTGAGCTTCCACTAGAGGTTATTGAATCTGCAAATGAAACCATTATCCTTGAAGTAGTTGGATTGGTCTACTACATTTGACACCACCAAGATGGAGAAGAAGGAGCTTCAAAGACTATATGAACCAATAGTCTTGGATTGACGTTGAGAGTCCTTCCCATTGGTTACCACAAAGGAGGGTGTCTTTGAAGGTAAGCCTTGGTTGTAGCTACAAGAGGGGGTGAGATTTGGGGGAGGTGGGGCCAAGGAGGGATGTGGCATTGTTATAGGGGGCAATCCCAACAACGAAGGAGGGCATTGCTATGGAAGACATCATTTCCATCTTAGAAAAAAATTGTTGTATTGAACTCGAGGGAGGTGGAATTGACAAGCCATGAGAGTGATCTAGCTTCTTGGTGTGAGGGAGAGAGGATGAACTTGACAAAAGTCAAATGACGAAGTGGGGTTGAGACTCCACATCGACCATTAGGTCGATAATGTAGCAGCTAGGACATAAACCCTAGCTGTGATGCTGAGAAACGTCGTGGAACCATTGTATAAAATGAAAATGCAATATAGATAATCTAAAATTCCTTTAAAAAACAAAATAGTAAAAATGTAAGATTCTTACAATCAACTACTCCTAAGAACAAAATAGAGAATAACAAAATAGTAAAGATGTATATGGAACTTATGAAATATACCAACACAAAGCATTTGAAACCAGGAATCTTAATATAAATTTCTCTTTAAAAAAAAATGTCTTTTATTTACAATATTAGGTAAATATCTATCATATAGTTTTTTTATTTTTATCTTAAAAACATTAAAATTATAAAACAACCATTTACAATCTAAACAAATTCCAATAATCTAAACAAATTCCAATAATGTATTCATAACATTAAGTATTATCTATATTTTGAATTTATTTGTCCATAATATTAAATATTAATGAGTAAAAGAAAAAACCAATGCCAACAATGGCGATGACCCTGTGGTAAATGAGAGAAGCATTTATTAATATATATATTTGTTTATTGCAAAAAGAAAAATGATAATGTCAATTTGATAACAATTTGTAGAGAAGTGTTAGTATCTACGATGCTTTGAGGCCGATTTCAATTAATGGACGGGCATATTTCAATCAAATAGTTGGAAAATTGACTTTTTATGAGTGTGAGATGGTATGTGTCATTGGGTTGATTATGGATTTTTTCAATGTTGCTTTTGGGTAGTAAATTCATATATTGCTATTCTATAAATTCTCAAATTTTCTTGAGAGCAATTCCACCAACTTGTTAGTTTTTTAGTTTTTGTTCAAAAACAATGTGGCTGTTATCATAGTTCATAGCTTATTATGTAGTTAAATGTACAACTATATATATCTATATATATATATTTTACTTTGTTTATAAATTAATTGGTATAAATATCACAAAAGAATATTGCAAATTCATTTCTTATTTCTAAATGTAAGGAGTTTCTAAAAAGAGTGCATTTTCGGTGGTTTCGATGTTGTTGATTGGTTTAAATCAACATTATGCTTGATTTGGGTGGAGTCAAACATTTGCATGGTTGATTGACTTTGCCATTGCTTGAGCACTCTCCTCTATGGTGGAGCAAAACCTTATTGCTCAATGCACAAATCCGTTGGAGATTGCAAATGACAAAAGAGTCGGAGTTAAAATTATGCTCATTGTTATTTTTCAAACCAATGCTAAAAATCATAAATCTTGACTAGACCATTACAAAATGGTTTCTTTGCAGTGAATAAAGTTCCATACTATACATGGTTAAAGTTTCAAAACATGGTCAAAACTTTGAGCCTAGTCAAAGTTCCTGCATTCTACAAGGTGGGTATGGTGTCAACTGTGGGGCACTCAAATGCCCCATTTTTATGAGACTCGTTTTTTGAAGAGTCAAAGTTCTATGCATTATGATCATTTTTTTTTTGAAAAACCAACAATCTAGGTTGTCTTAAAATTGGTCAAAATGCCAAGGGACGAAGTTCCATGGAAAAAGTTCCCATCATAAGGGTGGAACTTTGACTTCTAACATAGTTCCTACTGGAATTGTGGCCAATTTTTCTCGAAGAAGGGAGGTGGTATGAGTGCCCCTTATCCCACACTGTTGAGTACACAATTCCCCTATCTCAAAGAACGAAGTCAAACTTTCAATGTTTCTTACTTGTCATACATATACATTTGACTTAGTTCCTCTCATATTGAATCATAGACTTTAATAAATGGTAAGTTGATGCAGGAGCATCGTAAGCATCCAGGAAAGCAAGCGCGAAGGAAAAGACAGTTGGAAACGCACCAGCGCACATTTTGAAAATGTTTCAAATTTAAATAAGGAAACATTAATGTAATAGCTAGGGGAGCGTATTTACATTTATGTTTTGGAGATTGTAAACAGATCTTGAGCGTTGCTCTCATCTATTGGATATGAAGGCATTTATTTGTATTCAATGTAAAGTAGGTAGCTTTTAAGTCTGATTAGATAACTTAGAGTTGTAGGGGGGAAAACTCATAAAAGACACCCTCGCTTGTATCATTGTATCATTCCCAATCGTGGATTATTCATAATTTTGTAAGTTGTAGAGTTGTAGAGAGCAAGAACACAGAGAAGAATCCATGTACAGGAACACTTGAGTTAATATATGAATGCTTTGACTCAATTTCATGGTGTTATTATGCTTATTGTTTACATCTGTTGAATGGTATGTTTACAGTGTTTTGTTTCTTTGTTATGCATTTATTTTAATGTTGTGTGTGTATGAATGATCTTGAATTCATGTTGAATATATGAAATCTGTGAGGAGAGAAGAATGAGTTTCAATTGTTTCTCTTCTTGAGAAATCCTGCAAAGAGTGCAGTGAATGTTCGCAAGGTGTGCGTCAACGAAGTTCTGAGTTTTTATCTCAGAAATCTTAGGAGAGATACAATTGTCCTCATACCAGCAGAAGTGCAGAGATAGCACAGATCCATGCAAGGCGTGCACAGGCAGATTAAAGTCTTAGACTTTATCAACTGAGGAGGAAGGTTGAAAGACTATTGTTTCAAGGAGTGCACAGAGTCGAAGGATCAAATAACCAGAGGTTATTTGTGAATGTCACAAAGAGTGTGTGTAAGAGCCCTAAGGAAACCCCTGAGGTTACAACAGAAATATTAGGAGGGAAAGAATCTTGAAGAGTTCAAGGGAAGGTGAGTGGCGAAGTTACTCAACAGGAAGGAAGCTCAGAAGAGTTGACGCCAAAGCGTTCAATAGAGGAATATCAAAAGCTAGAACAGATGGTGGAGTCGCCTCAAGGAGAAGCGTCGATTTGTCGTGGACCGTTGGATCTTGCAGGCCAATGGAGAGATTTAGGTTGAATGTTTCTCATCACTCATACGCTCAGGAGGAATAATGGTCGTTGGATTCGGATCAACGAGGGTCATTGATCTCACGTCCTTGAATTTCGTTGTTTCAGAATTTGGGAAGTGCAGAGGGTTGTGACTCGGAGTCGAGAGTCATGAACTCTCGATTCGCGAAGTCCCAAAAGAACTAGGACTGTCAGATCGTGAGTAGTGGATAGCCGTTGATCTGTGGCAAGGGGTTGTCGTGGTTTCGGAGGTCAGCGAAAGGAGTTGTTGCATAGAAAAACGTCGGTACGTGAAATCTCGGTTGCCGAAAAGACTGGGCCCCAGCTCATAGTCAGAGGTCACATCAGAGAAAAGTCAAGGAAGGAATCAAATCCCCATTGGCCTTTTCGGGTTTCGAGGATTGTTGAGTCAAGGGGGATCATATCTAGAATCGTGAAGTTGCGAAAGCCGAAATGCCCGCTTGGGTAAAGGTTGTGGTCATATCTGCGATCACAAGGGAGAGAGTTGGTGCTTAGTGCTTGTTTTGCACAGGCGTAACTCATAAGGACCTGTGGATGCACACCAGTGTGTGTTAGAGATTTCTGCAGGAAATCAAAGAGTCAATTCAACTCAAGGGGAAGATAAGGAACGATCCTAAGACCGGGAGGTCACGTAGAACCAGCTGAGGTGGGGGTGTTGCATCAGTGTGGCATCAGAGCATAGCCTACAACTTTCTTTTTGTTTTCTGCGGGGAACTGATTGAAACAACGCCACCAAGAAGACGTCAAGAACGAGCAATGCATGATCCAACTACGGAAAGGGAAATGAGAGAACTATGTGCTCGATTAGATGCTATGGAGACAACACAGAGACAGATAATTGATGTCGGAAATGTCAGTGAAGCCGAAAGCGAAAATGAGGTTGGAGCAGAAGAAGAAGTCGCAGCCGAAGACGCTGCAGAAGAATGTCTATTCAGAGTTGTTGCAAGAATCGAAGCCAAAGCAAAGATGGACATTCCAATGTATGAAGGCAACTTAAGCATTGAAGAGCTGCTAGATTGGTTTAGGGCTCTGGATAAATACTTCGACTATGAGGATGTCAAGGAAGATAAGAAAGTTAAACATATTATCACTAGATTGAAACGACATGCAACACTGTGGTGGGATGAACTGCAGGTTGACAGGCATTGCAAAGGGAAGCAAAGAATCAAAAACTAGGATATAATGGTTGCAAAAATGAAAGCCAAGTTTATACCTAGAGATTACCAAATCAATCTGTTTCGAAGAATGCAAAACTTGAGACAAAAGATGATGACAGTGAAGGAATACACTGAAGAGTTTTACAGGCTCAACATTAGAGCAGGTCATCGAGAAAGTGACGATGAAAAGGTTGCCAGATACATGAATGGTCTGAGATATGACATTCAAGATGAAATAAGCATGATGACAATTAGAAATGTGGAAGATGCTTATCAAATGGCTCTGAAGGCTGAAGAGAAATTAGCCCAAAAGCAAGGTCTAAGAGGCCAAGGTTGAAGTCATAGCAGAGGCAAAGCAATTGCCCAGGACAGAACTCAGAAGCCAAAGGAGGAAGAAAAGAAACCTCGTACTCACCTTGAAAGAGGAGGAAGTTCACATGGGAGACAATATGCTGACAGGAATTCTTTTCCACGAGCAAGAGGAAGAGGAAGAGGCAGAGGAGGTGAGATAAAATGTTTTGTCTGTGGAAAGATCGGACATAAATCCTTCGAATGCCCTGCTAGAAAAAGGGATGGAGTCGAAGCTCACATCTCAGAAGCACAGAAGCGAAATGTTGAGGCGGAAGATGCAGAAGGCGGAAGATCCTTAATGATGAGGAAAATTCTCTTGAAACCAGAGAAAGAGATAGAGAATCCAATCCAAAGAAACAATTTGTTCAAAATTGCTTGCAAGACCAAGGACAGGGTATGCAAGGTAATAATGGACAGTGGAAACACAGATAACCTAGTATCCACAGAAATGGTGGAGAAGCTGTAGCTGGAGATAGTTGCACATCTGAGCCCATACAAGATTTTGTGGTTGCAAAAGGGACATTAGGTAACTGTCACTAGACAATGCTTAGTTGAATTTAAGATAGGGGGATATAAGGATGAAATTTTATGTGATGTTATTCCCATGGATGTCTGCCATCTTTTGTTGGGGAGACCATGGCAATATGACATAAATGTTGTTCATGATGGGAGAAAGAACCTTGGAAAATAATGGTGGAACACATATGCTACTGCCAATTAGAGACAAGGAGGTGAAAGCAGAATTAACAATACAATACTTCGCATGAGTGGGAAGAAAATTCTTGGTGAAGTCAAGAAAGATGAAGAAATGCAATTTATCGTGGTAAGAAAGCCTAGAGTCATTCTGACCTGTACCAAGATAGATGATCTACCTGAGGAAATTCAAGAATTGCTAGAGGATTTTGATGATATAGTGGTGGATGAATTACCTTGTTCGTTGCCGCCCATCAAGAGCAAAAGTCATCACATTGATCTTATACCTAGAGCAAGTTTACCAAACAAAGCAGCGTACAGATTGGCGCCACAAGAAAATGAAGAAGTCAAAAGACAAGTCCAGGATTTGATGGACAAAGGATTGGTTAGAGAAAGCTTGAGTCCATGCATTGTACCTACAGTGTTAAGCCCAAAGAAAGATGGTGGCTGGAGAATGTGTACAGACTCAAGAGCTATAAACAAAATCACCATCAGGTACAGATTTCCTTTACCAAGGATGGATAACTTGATGGATTGCTTGAATGGAGCAGAGTTTTTTTCAAAAATTGATTTGAAGAGCGAATATCATCAGATTAGAATGAGAGAAGGTGATGAATGGAAAACAACATTCAAGACGAATGAAGGACTGTATGAATGGTTTGTCATGTTGTTTGGTTTGATGAATGCGCCCAGTTCTTTTATGAGGCTGATGAACGAACTCTTGAAAGATTTCATCAAAAAGTTTGTAATCGTATATCTTGATGATATATTGATCTTCAGTAAGACTGAAGAAGAACATCTGAATCATTTAGTTGCAGTGATGAGGAGATTACAGCAAGATAAATTGTTGATCAATTTGAAGAAGTCGTCTTTCATGAAGACATAACTCATTTATTTGGGTTTTGTGATCTCTTCGAACGAGTTGAAAATGGATCCTGAGAAAGTAAAGGAAATCAGAGATTGGTCATCGCCGAAAAGTATCTTTAAAGTTCGAAGATTCCATGGATTGGCTAGTTTTTACAGAAAATTCATTAGAAATTTCAATGAGATATGTGCACCAATGATGGACACAGTCAAGAAAAGACACAAATATTTTCATTGGACAGAGGAAGCAGAGAAGAGTTTCAAGTTGCTGAAAGAGAAGATAACTGGACAGCCAGTTCTGGTTTTGCCAGATTTCAACAAGACATTCCAAGTGAGATGTGACGCTACTAGATTCACAATTGGAGCAGTCTTAAGCCAAGACAACAGGCCGATTGCATACTTCAGTGAAAAACTGAAAGATGCAAAGCTAAAATATTCCACGTATGACAAGGAGTTTTATGTAGTCATACATGCATTGAAAAAATGGAGGCATTACTTGGTTCCAAAAGAGTTTGTCTTGTATAGCGACAACCATGCTTTACAATTCATAAATCGACAGGAAAAATTGAACTAGAAGCATGCAAAATGGGTTGAATACATGCAGAATTTTACTTTTGTTATAAAACACATTTCTAGAACTGCTAACAAAGTTGTTGATGCTTTGAGCAAGAAATGTTTGATTCTGCAGGAATTTAGAGTGAAGACCTTAGGTTTTGACAACCTCAAGGATGTGTACAGAGATGATGCAAATTTCAAAGAAGCCTATGAGGCATGTGAGAATCCAGTTCTCAGAGATAGAAGCCAATGGACTGAATATATGATTCAGGATGGACTGTTGTTCAGGGGTAATCAGTTGTGTATTCCGAAGAGTTCTATGAGAGAGAACCTTCTGAAGGAAAAACATAGTGGAGGATTGGCTAGACATTTCGGCCATGGTAAGAATTTTGCGCAACTAAATGGCTCATATTATTGGCTAGTGATGAGGAAAGACATCAAGAAATTCGTGAACAGATACAAAATTTGCCAGCATGCGAAAGGGAAAAGACAGAATACAGGGTTGTATCAACCCCTTCTAGTGTCAGAAAGGCTGTGGGATGCGATAAGTATGGATTTTGTGTTAGGACTACCAAGGACGCAAAGAGGGTGTGACTCAATCTTTGTGGTAGTCGATATATTTTCCAAAATGACACATTTCATTCCATGTCAGAAAACCAGTGATACAACTCACATTGCAAATCTATTTTCCAAAGAAGTTGTTAGACTTCACGGCTTACCCAAGAATATTGTATCAGAAAGGGATACCAAATTTGTTGGTCATTTTTGGAGGACCCTATGGGAAAATCTGGGGACTAATTTATCTTTTAGCTCAGCATATCATCCTCAGATGGATGGGCAGACTGAGGTAGTAAACCAAATCTTGGGAGATTTATTAAGGAGTTTGGTGGATGAACATCACAGTCAGTGGGATCAAATTCTGTCGCAAGCGGAATTTGCATATAACGATTCACCAAACAGGAGAACAAGACAAAGACCATTCTAGATCATGTATGGAATGCATCCGAGAGGAGTATCCGAGTTGAGAGACTTAGAGAAGAGTGAATTCAGAAGTGCTAGTGCAGAGGATTTTGCAGCAGGAATGCAGGAGCTCCAAAACAAAATCAAGGAGCGATTGCAAAATTCAAATCTGGAATATAAGCGCAGAGCATGTCAACACAAAAGAGAACTTCAGTTTGAAGTAGGCAATTTGGTTTTGCGCATCTCAGAAAAGAAAGGTTCCCAAGGGGAACATACAACACGCTGAAGATGAAGAAAATTGGGCCATGTAAAATCATAAGAAATTTTGAGGCAAACACTTATGAGATTGGATTACCAGATGGGGTAGGAATATCGCCCATATTCAACATAGCAGATCTGTATCCTTATAGGGCTGATGAAACAGGAGCAGAAGAGAATCAGGAGGAAGTTCAATGGGTTAAACAGATGCCTATAGTTGAAAGGTCACAGATGGAAAATATTATTGATCGAAGAATCGGGAAAAAGACCCGAAGGAAAACATACTTTGAATATTTGGTCAAATGGAAAAAACATCCGATTGAAAATGCCAGTTGAGAGAGCGAAGCAGATATCCAAAGACATGGACAGACGTTGTAGGAGCTCATGAACAGGAGTTCGTGATTTTTTTAGCCAGAGGAGTATGATGCAGGAGCATCATAAGCAGCGAGCAAAGCAAGCGTGAAGGCAAAGATAGTTGGAAACGCATGAGTGCACATTTTGAAAATGTTTCAAATTTAAATAAGGAGACATTAATGTAATAGCTAGGGGAGCGTATTTATATTTATGTTTTGGAGATTGTAAACAGATATTTAGCGTTGCTCTCATCTATCGGATATGAAGGAATTTATTTGTATTGAATGTAAAGTAGGTAGCTTTTAAGTCTGATTAGATAACTTAGAGCTGTAGGGGGGGAAACTCATAAAAGACACCCTCTCTTGTATCATTGTATCATTCCCAATTGTGGATTATTCAGAATTTTGTAAGTTGTAGAGCTCTAGAGAGCAAGAACACGGAGAAGAATCCGTGTACATGAACACTTGAGTTAATATATGAATGCTTTGACTCAATTTCATGGTGTTATTATGCTTACTGTTTACATCTGTTGAATGGTATGTTTACAGTGTTTTGTTTCTCTGTTATGCATTTATTTTAATGTTGTGTGTGTATGAATGCTCTTGAATTCATGTTGAATATATGAAATCTGTGAGGAGAAAAGAATGAGTTTCAATTGTTTCTCTTCTTGAGAAATCCTGCAAAGAGTGCAGTGAACGTCCGCAAGGTGTGCGTCGACGAAGTTATGAGTTTTTATCTCAAAAAGCTTAGGAGAGATATTGTTGTCCTCATACCAACAGAAGTGCAGAGATAGCACAAAGTTGTGCAAAGCATGCACAAGCGGATTGAAGTCTTAGACTTTATCAACCGAGGAGGAAGGTTGAAGGATTGTTGTTGCAAGGAGTGCACAGAGTCAAAGGATCAAATAACCATAGGTTATTTGTGAATGCCTCAAGGAGTGCGTGAAAGAGCCCTAAGGAAACCCCTGAGGTTACGACAGAAAGCTCAGGAGGGAAAGAACCTTGAAGAGTTCAAGGGAAGGTGAGTGGCAAAGTTACTCAACAGGAAGGAAGCTCAGAAGAGTTGATGCCAGAGCATTCAACAGAGGAATATCAAAAGCTAGAATAGATGGTGGAGTCGCCTCAAGGAGAAGCGTCGATTTGCCATGGACCATTGGATCTTGTAGGCCAGTGGAGAGATTTAGGTCTAATGTTTCTCATCACTCATAAGCTCGAGAGGAATAGTGGCCATTGGATTCGGATCAACGAGGGTCGTTGATCTCACATCCTTGAATTTCGTCGTTTCAGAATTTAGGAAGTGGAGAGGGTTGTGACTCAGAGTCGAGAGTCATGAACTCCTGATTCGCAAAGTCTCGAAAGAACTAGGACCGTTAGATCGTGAGTAGCGGAGAGTCGTTGATCTGTGGCAAGGGGTTGTCGTGGTTTCGGAGGTCAATGAAAGGAGTTGTTGTATAGAAAAACGTTGATACGCGAAATCTCAGTTGCTGAAAAGACTGGGCCCCAACTCATAGTTAGAGGTCACATCAAAGAAAAGTCAAGGAAGGAATCAAATCCTCGTTGGACATTTTGGGTTTTAGGGATTGTTGAGTCAAGGGGGCTCACATTTGGAATCGCGAAGTCACGAAAGCCGAAATACCCGCTTGGGTAAAGGTTGTGGTCATATCCACGATCACGAGGGAGAGAGTTGGCGCTTAGTGCTTGTTTGCATAGGCGTAACTCATAAGGACCTATGGATGCACACCAGTGCGTGTTAGAGATTTCTGTAGGAAATCAAAGAATCAATTCGACTTAAGGGGAAGATAAGGAACGATCCTAAGACCGGGAGGTCGCGCAGAACCCGCTGAGGTGGGGGTGTTGCGTCATAAGTGATGTATGTCTAGGGGTGAGCATTGGTTTTTCCAAATGTTATGTTAGCAATGACACTCGAGACCTAGATGTCGTGCTCAAATCCATGGAGATCCTGGAAAAATATGATAATGCTGAAGTGTGAGATTTTCGCCTGGTTATTGCAATACTTTGTAATGACAAATGGATGGTTAAAGTAGAGTCACATATGGATAACAAAGTCATAAAGGGAGATTCAAGGAAGAATTAAGGGCGAAATCACATATAAATTTTTAAAAGACAAGTGCATATATCTATTTATTCCAATTCGAGTATAATTTGGAGTCATAAGAAAATGTATCATTTATACAACATAGCTTCTTCTAACTAATTTGGTCTTAATATATTCAATCTCTGCAACGACATGATTACAAGTTGAAGGACCAAGTCATTGAGATATGCCACAAGTATGATAAGTTCACTGAACTCCAAATTGAAGTCACTGCAACAAAACGACCAATGCAACAAAAAAACCAAAGCTTCAATTGTTGTTGAACTATTGTTTTTTAGGAACCTACAAAGATATAGAAGAAGCCTAAGTCAAAGTATGGAGCCAGAAAGTGATGGAAGATATAGAAAAAGCCCAAGTTAGAGTATGAAACCAGAAGTGAATGGTTGCATAGAGAAAACAATGACAAGAAGGCAATGGTTGTATAGTTCTTGTCAACCGAAACTATATATGTTAATGCATTCAATACATATTAAGACTTGGACAAATGTCATGGTTAAAATTTAGGTTTTAGATCTGGAACTTATTAACTAGCCAATAACATATTGTATAATTTTTTTTTAAATATTATAAAAAAATAATTATTTTATTTCTTTATATACATTATTAAGCAATAACACTTTATCCTCAACTGAACTAATAAAAACATATATTAACATGCAAATAATTTAATTGGGACCAATAAAAACAAATATTAACATACAAATAATTTAAATATGATATTTGCAAAATTGTAAGGAAAAAAATATAAAAATATACAAAATTACTCAAATATGAACAATAATTTAAAATATCATATATTCATAGGGTCCAAAATGATTTTTATGGGGTTTGAAGTTGCTTGATGTTTACTTATATCCATGCGCTATAGGTACGAATGAGAGTACATTTCGTGTATGATACACATTATAATGTTGATCTTCTGTGATGTTATTTGTATGTATGTGTATTTTTTTAATTTTGAGATGTGTAATAAAATTGTTAATTTTGGAGTATTTTAATGTTAATAAAGTTATTGATTTTTAATTTAGTTAGTATAAAGGTGATAGGGGTATTTTAATGTAAATAAAGTTTTTTTTTAAGGTGGTAAAATGAAATGGGAATTTTTTTAAAGATAATTTGACATTTATTTTTACTTTGTTACAATCAAATATATTTATTCCACTTTAATTTATATTTACACTTTGTTACAATCAAATATATTTATTCCACTTTAATTTATATTCACACACTTTAATGAAGTGTTAATTTTAAATTCATACAAATTATAAAGTT
>JZKD02S2151033.1:290246-305272 GCA_000966675.3 Picea glauca
TTCTATTAATATTTATAAATGGTTTCTTTTAAAAATAAATGAAAGATACAAAGTAATCAAAATCAAATTAATATTTATTAAGTATTCAAAAGAATCTTTCCAAAAAAAATGTAAATTTATTAGTTAAAAGATTTAGAATTAAGAATTCTTTATGATAAATATTTAAAAATGATTTTAATTTCCAAAATTTATGAAGTTGTTAATTAGAAAGGAAATTGTTAAGTATGTAATTTTCCTAACATTTCACCTAGGTAAAATAACATATTTTTCATGTAATAAAGGCCAATATTAGTTAACAAGGCAGCGAGGCTGCGCGTACTGCCTCCTATAAAGATAAACGTACTGAGTACAAAATATAAATTCAACCGCTTCACTTCTCAGTAACCCCAAGCTTATTTTCAGTCTTGTTTTCGAACCAGTTAAAAATGCATACAACTTCATCTATTCATTGAGTCTGTATATAGGCTAGATGTCTAGATGTCGGCGAAGGAAAGGAATCAAATATTGATTGATTTTTTATTTACTGAGAAAGACAAGATGACAATCTTGGAGAAGAATTGTAGGTCACGGCAAATAAGTCATGCGACTTTGGCTCGCAGACAGCAAGTAGTGATGTGATGGTCAGTTGCCCATGTTAGATCAGACAGACATACAGACAGGTGTAGCTAGATGAAGAGAGGGTTTTAATTTTAAGCCTCTAACAAAGTGCAGCTTTTAACCTGTCTGTCATTGTCATTGAGTTAATTCTAACCTCGAAATAAGTGAAGGCTGCAATAACACTATAAAGTTATCAGCCAATAAAATGTAAGAAAATTCAGTGTTTTTTACATATTAAAAAATAAAATTTTGAGTTTCTTATGTTATACATTAAGTTTTTTACAAATTTTTTAAAGTCAAACCAAATTAATAGAGTAGTCAACCCTAACTCATCACTATGAATACTGCTGGGAGGCAGTACAATAAGGTCTATTTAATAAATGTGAACAATTTAATGTAAGAAATTCTAATAGAAGTTTCCACTTCTAAAAAGATCTTCCTTTAGAATGTTCTTTAGAAGATAAAATTAGTATAAAGATGGGTTGCATGACAACTTAGTCTTTCCCAAATAGATTTGGAAATAGAATGTAATTAGATGACATCATTTAACTAGTTAGAGTGTCTAAATAATTATCAATTTATCATAAAATAAATACATTATTATCTCTCTCTCTCTCTCTATATATATATATATATAAACCATTAAAAAATGCACTTCAAAAATATTGAAACTTTAAAATTCTCTTAAAATGGTTACATAATATACTCACATAGATATAGCGAGATTTCTTATAAAAAATTATTATTTAAGAGGATTTTAAAGTATTTTTAAATCTATTAATCAACATTCAACAATTTGACTTTTTAAAATCAACTTACATATGTATTAGTGTTAGTCTTTTAATGAAAAAGGTTTTTAAAATGTGTGGCCGAGGTCACTCGACAAATTCCAAAGCAACTTTGGGCCTCACTGTCACAACCGGTAGCCTATCGTGAAAAACCACATCCAATCAGTAAACCATGTACACTGTAGTACTTTCGGAAACGTATGGTCGTCATTTTTAATGAGAAACGGGATTGAAGCCGCTCATTAAGCTTTGGTAGAGACAACTACTATATCATTAATATAATATATAAACATAATAACAAGTGGGCACATAACTTATAATAAATTTTATTGATTATATAATTAATTTGAAGTATTGAAATACGTGAAGACAACAATAAAACTTGAAATATATTAATTAATTAGTAATAAGAAAAATAAATATTTTTGTTATTTCAAAATATATATATTTGTTTTCTTAAGTTAAACATTACATTTCACACATAAATTTAAAATAAAAAGGCCAATTAATGTCAAATCAATAACAAACTCATTGCTATAGTCCCAGGCCTTTGGCATCGACTAATAAAAATGGAATAAGTCGGCACCTTGAGATTTGAGTTTATGTACCGTTTGCAACCACATCAAGTAGAATGTACATGGAAAATTATAAATTGTATGATGTCATTTGGGATTCTATTACAAGAAAATCACATGTAGAAAGTTTGTATATGATTGAAAGATCTTTTGTATTCTTTACTTCAAATTTCATGATATTTGAAGTTACCATAATTAGCATGTTGGGCCAACCTAGTTCATAACTTATAAGGTCATTAGTTAATTATGACAGGGTTGGAAAATTTAAACAAGCCATAAATTGTAAGATACTAGTGATGTTCCCTCAAATGGAATTGGTTGGTTATTATTAGTTATCTTTTAATTTGTATTATTTGTCTTAATTATTATTTACATATGTAAAGTATTTATAATATTATTAAAAATTCTTAAATTTTTGGAAGAGAGTACCAAGTTACTTCTAGCTAAAGTCCCATATCTCAAAAACAAACCTTCAAAATCTGAGTGATGGCCTTGATTCCTAATAAAACCCATGGATATTTAAAAGTTCAATTTTGTCTTACTCAAAGTGTAATCAATGAATTATAAAAATAGGATCAGTGATTGTTTCATTAGAAAAAACCTTAAATTATTAAAGTCTGCTCCAATAACTTTAGATAAATTGATCTCAATCTCCCTAAAATTTGATTAACGAAGAGTTATTTCAATATTAATAAATCAATTAAATCACAACAAATCTTATCTACAAGAATAATTAAATATCTTAATTATTTTAAGGGTTGGCATAACAAAAATGAGAACAATCAACACTCTCTTAAAGACGTTATTTACAAGAAAATAAAGTCCAAAAATTGGGTACGGTGTTGAAATATAATAAAAATACAACAAAATCTTTCCTCACGAGCGATAGCGATGTGGTCTTTCTTCCTCATGAGTAGCATCGAAGAGTTTTTCCCCATAAGCGGTAGCGAATGGATGGATTGATTAGACAGTGAGGAAGGTGAAGCCGCCTCACCTTTGAGTGGCAGCGGCGATAAGGTATTGACTCACACCCCATGAGCGACATCGACGTGGCTTAGCTGGCTATAGAGTTATTGATTGGACAACTGATCATGCAGGTAATTAATTAAGAAAAGAAGAATAATTAAAAATGGATTAGAGAGACAATTATTCAAAACTATTGAGTAAACATCGTTCAAGATTAATATAGGACTCTCATCGTTTGGAGACCAAAAGATTTAAACCCGACTGAATCGAACACGCAACTTAATTATTCAAAACAATCGTGTAAACATCGTTCGAGATGAATTCGGGATTTTGATCGTTTGGAATCAAACATGTAAAACGATCGAGTAAACATAGTTCGAGATGAATCCAGAATTCTGATTGTTTGGAGACAAAAAGATTTGAGCTCGTTAAGCTTTGGCAGAGACAACGACTATCATTAATATAATATATAAATATAATAATAAGTGGGCACAAAAGTCATTGTGATGGTATTTATAATAAATTTTATTGATTATATAATTAATTTGAAGTATTGAAAAATGTGAAGGCAACAATAAGACTTGAAATATATTAACTAATTAGTGATAAGAAAAATAAATATTTTTGTTATATCAAAAAATATATATTTGTTTTCTTAAGTTAAACATTACATTTCACAAATAAATTTAAAATAAAAGGCAAATTAATGTCAAATCAATAGAAAACTCATTTCTATAGTCCCAGGCCTTTGGCCGGGACTAATAAGAGAAGGAGGCATGAGAAGCTTTGTCCACTTGAAGAGACAAGTGAACATTGATTTCTTTGAATAAAGCTATTATTTCTGGTATTTCTCTCTCAATATTTTGTTGGTCCATTGATATTTGCTAAATATTCTCATTTCTACATAATATATTACATCTGGTACCTTACAAGTGGCACCAGAGCACTTTCCTGGGCATGAATTATGGGTTATTTTTTTTTCAGGGTAGAGACATGTTTTGATGTCTTTAAACTACAATGATATGTCGTTCAACGCATAAATCCACGTTCGGGGAAGCATACACACATGAAATGCAAGAGGTTTTTAAGCTCACATTATTGAACACCCTTGTAACCCTTGTTGGTACCTCTTCGAGTGGTAGTGTATTAGAAAACACCTGTATACGGACTTGCCTAGGCATTCTGAAGCCCACTATAGATCAAACGGTCGACTGCCTGACTGCTATAGTGCCACCGAGAATAACACTTGAGAAGATACTCTCTAGTACCTCGATAATCATGTAGGACGACTAAGAGTACGGTCTAGCTTCCTTAGTTGGTTCCTTGAGATATTGGGTCGAGTATTATTGTTCAACCCTGCACGTATATCAGAGAGCTATAGCACAGGGAAAACCCTTGTCTATAGGAACCCTGAAAACCCTAACCCTTGGGATGGAAACAAAACAGAAAGGAAACATACAAGATCTATTGTCGTGCAACCTTGCCTCGTGCATTTTGGTTGTGAAACTACTACACATTTTTTCATGTTAAGAATTTGGGCATTTTGACACTGCAATATTATTCATATAGGAATATAACTCCACAGGAGTAAAAACAAAAACGAGTATAGTGGTCCCGTCGGCACCATTATTTGGGACCTATCCCATTGGATTCCTCTCTTCTCCCTAATTACCGTGATACCTATCATTTTAATACTTCTTTTTTTTCGTGGACCTGGCCCCCTTCCTGACACCCTTATTTCGGACCTATCCCATTGGATTCCCCTTTTCGCCCTGATCATCATGGTACCTATAACTTGTCACCATTTTCCTCTGTGATCCCACCCACCCTTCCTGACACCCTTATTTACCACCTATCCCATTTTCTCCCTCTTTTTTCCCCATCTGCAGTGATACCCATCACTTATAAATTTTTATGTGCGGACCCGCCTACCCATTTTTGCCTCTACCCCAATGGCTACCGCCCGTGTCCAAGAATCAATACCTTGATTTCTAACAACCTCCAGAACAAGGAGGACATCAAGACTCTCAATTCCAACATTAGCAAGATCAATTCCTTTGTTCAGATCCTCCAGGACCAATGTGTGAACATCAAAGACATCAAAGACACACTCGACCAATTGATGGGCCACTACCTGAACCCTACATCTTTTGAACAACCTTCTTATCAGGAAGACAACGACTCTTCCCTTTACCAAGGTCCTCATTCCTCCCACCTTCCTCGAGACCTACGCCTTCCTAGAATTGAGGTGAACAAATTTGATGGCTTAGACCCCACAAGTTGGGTCACTCAAATGTAACATTATTTCTCTTTGCATGGAATTACTAATGATTTAGCCAAGCTTTGTTATGGTATCCTACATCTGGATTCAGAACGCTGAAAATGGTGGCAATGGCGTAGAAAGGCATGCCAAGGGTATGTTGCATGGACACAATTTGTTGCGGAGCTTTATGATCGATTTGACTCTGACACCCACCATTTAGGTTGTTTGACCAAGCCGAAGCAGTCTGGGACAGTGGAAGACTTTATCGCCACG
This sequence comes from Picea glauca, assembly GCA_000966675.3. Lineage (NCBI taxonomy): Eukaryota > Viridiplantae > Streptophyta > Pinopsida > Pinales > Pinaceae > Picea > Picea glauca. Next base: position 295,709 of record JZKD02S2151033.1, read on the forward strand.
TTTGAGCACTTGGCTTTCAGAACATAGGGCATGTAAGATGCCTTCTTCAGGGAATGCTTTATCATTGGCCTAAAAGATGAAATTTGCGCCCATGTTCTCATGGCATGCCCCTATACGTGATTGGAATCTACTCATCGAGCCAAGGAAGCACAACAGATTGTATCCTCCCAGACCATAAAACCGTCATTTCTTCCTCACCCTAAACCAAACAACCCCACCCCTCCTGCAACTCCCCTCAAGATCCATAAATTAACCAGGGAAGAAATGGTTGAACACTAACTCAAGGGTCTTTTCTATAATTGTGATGACACATATTTTCCAGGGCACAAGTTTAAGGAACAAAAGATTTTTATGGCCATGACTGAGGATGTTTCTGAAGAGGAGGAATTTGTTTCCCCTGTGGATGAACTACCACCACCAACTGATTTGACTCCACCCTTTGATCCACCAGAAGTTGAACTGATGATTTCACTTAATGCCCTCACTAGCTTCTCTGCTCCCCAAACTCTCAAGTTAATTGGCTACATTAAGCATCATAAAGTCATCATCCTCATTGACAGTGGTAGCACCCATAACTTTATTCATCGTCACATTTCCCAAGAAGTCAATTGTTATATCTGTGTAGTCAATAATTTTCAAATCATGATTCTCAATGGAGGTTCCATGAAATGTTGGGGATGTTGTGAAAATGTGTGGCTCCAAATTGGTCAGTATCACCTGAAATATCATATGTTTCCTATAGACATTGGTGGTTGTGACATTGTGCTCGGTGCCAAATGGTTACACACTCTTTGACCCATTCTCATGGATTTTAAGGAATTAACCATGCAATTCCAATAGGAGGGACAACAATATAAGTTTCAAGGCGTCACAATAGGCTCCCATGAGATCATCAGTTCCCATCGAATGGAAAAGCTCCTCAAAAAAGGTCATTCTAACATTATTTCCCAACTCCACTCCATTCTAGCCATTAAGACACCCTCTGTGCATCTCGACCTCCAATTTATCCTCTCTCGACACCAATTTATTTTTACCACTCCCAAGGAACTTCCCCCTTCTCATGGTGTCCATGATCATTCCATTCCTCTCATACTGGGCAATCTTCCTCCCAATGTTCACCCTTATCATCATCCCTTTTCCCAAAAGAATGAAATTGACAAAATCATTTAAGAATTGCTCGAAGATGGTGTTATCCGTCCTAGTACCATCCCCTATTCTTCTCATGTGGTCATGGTACTCGAGAAAGAAGGTACTTGGTGAATGTGTCCTGATTTTTCATGCCCTCAACAAACTCACAATCAAAGAAAAATTTCCCATTCTTGTCATTGATGACCTACTGGGTGAATCGATTGGTGCTCAGTACTTCACTGGAATTGATCTTTGTTCTGGCTATCACCATATCCGTATGAAAGAATAAGACATTCCCAAGGCTGCATTTATAACTCTTGAGGGTCACTATGAGTTCTTGGTTATGCCCTTTGGCTTGTGTAATGCTCCCTCCACTTTCCAAAGTCTCATGAATCACGTCTTTTGTCCTTTTCTCTGTTGTTTTGTCTTAGTTTTCTTTTATGATATTCTCATTTATAGTAAAACTTGGATATCCCATCTCGCCCATGTGGATCAAGTTCTCAATCTACTCTCTCAACACCAACTTTTTCTCAAACAATCTAAATGTGTTTTTGGAGCCTCAAAAGTGGAGTACCTAGGTCATATTGTCAGCAAGGATGGTGTAAGGGTGGATCCTAAGAAAATTGAAGCTATGTAGGATTGGCCTCGCCATAAAACTCTTAAGGGCTTGCGTGGTTTTCTGGATTTAATGGGCTATTTTCAAAAGTTGGTTTAGAATTATGGAAAAATTGTAGCCCCTGTCACTGCTCTCCTTAAAAAGAGTGCTTTCACTTGGACTCCAGCTACTGATCACTCCTTACACGCCTTGAAATAATCTATGTGCATGACCCCTATCATGGCACTGCTCGACTTCACAAAGACTTTTGTATTAGAATGTGATGCTTATGGGAAATGAATCATGGCCATCCTCATGCAAGATGGAAGGCCTTTGGCCTTCATTAGAAAACAACTTTCGGAGAGGCATTTGGGCCAATCCATTTATGAAAAGGAAATTTTAGCTATTTTGCATGCCGTTGATCTCTGGAATCCTTATCTATTGGGGGGACACTTCCAAATTAAAATCGATCATCAAAGCCTCAAGTATTTTCTGGAACAATGAATTTCATCCCCAGAGCAACAAAAAAGAGTGACCAAGCTATTTGGATATGATTATGAGCTCATTTACAATAAGGGAAAGTAAAATGTAGTTGTTGATTCTCTTTCCAGGAAGTATGAAGAAGAAGGGTCCCTCTTTCCCCTCTCCTTCATTGTGCTAAATTGGCTCCAAGCTATTTTCCAGGAATGGCTGCAAAACCGCAAAATTTCTCTCCTGATCCAACAATTGCAACACCAATATCCAGCTTCTCCAGGGTACTCTTGGCACAATGAAGAGATTCACTACAAAGGTCACTTGTATTTAAGCAAACATGCACAACTTAAATCAATGGTGCTTTCTGAGCTTCATGCTTCATCCACAACTGGGCATTCAGGGTTTACCAAAAACTATGAACGGGTCAAACATTTTTTTTTTTTCTGGGATGGTATGAAACATGAAATCTGCACCTTTGTGGATGAATGTGAGGTCTTTCAACACAACAAAGGAGAAATAGTCAAAGCTTCAAGAACACTCCAACCACTTCCGATTCCCCCCGCTATTTGTTGATATATTTCTATGGATTTCATTGCGGGCTTACCTAAATCAGGAAATAAGTCAGTCATCATGGTGGTAGTCGATCGTCTTTCCAAATATGCTCATTTCTATGCTCTGCAACACCCATTCATTGTATCCACGGTGGCTCAAATTTTCATGGATAATATTTTCAAACTTCATGGCATGTCTCATTCTATTGTCTTTGACTGAGATCCAACTTTCACCAGCAATTTTTGGAAAGATTTGTTCAAGCTCTAGAGAACCCAGTTGCATCTCAACACAACGTATCATCCCCAAACTAGTGGCCAAACTAAAGTTTTCAACAAATGTTTGGAATCATATTTGCGGTGTTTTGCATCAGACCAACAAAACCAGTGGGATCAATGGTTACCCCTAGCTGAATGGTGGTACAAAACATCTTACCATACAACTACGTGCATGACTCCTTTTGAAGCGGTCTATGACCAAAATCCACTGTCAGTTCTCTCATACATCCCAGGTGTCTCAAAGCTTTAGGAGGTTGAAAAAAATATTACAATCTGCGAGGCCATTCTCTGTACCCTCAAAGAAAATTTGGTCATGGCTTGGAATCGCATGAAGCAAAAAGTAGATCAGGGTCATTCAGAACGTCAATTTATTGAAGGGGACTAGGTGTTTCTTTGTCTGCAACCTTATAAGCAAAATTCACTCAAAGTTGAGCACTGCCATAAACTTGCTCCCAAATTCTATGGTCCTTATACAATTCTCAAGCGAGTGGGGCTTGTGGCCTATCGGTTTGCTCTACCTAGTCATTCTAAGCTCCATCATGTTTTTCATGTCTCATGCTTAAAGAAAGTGAATGGAAGTAAGTGTCAAACTCAGACTAGTCTCCCCAAGTTGGATGAGGAGGGTTCCATTTGGCTGCAGCCACAAGCAGTCTTGGACCAACGTGAGCGTCGTCTATGTCAACGCACCATCAAGGAAGTGTTAGTTCAGTGGAAAGATACCACTTGGGAGCCAACCACCATTCTGCAACAATTTCCTCATCTCAAGCCTTGAGGACAAGGTTGTTCTTCAAGGGGGAGGACATGTTAGGGACCTAACCTCCCTAACCCCTCACATAGGTAGAATAATATGTGTTCCATGTAATAAAGACCAACATTAGTTAATAAGTCCTATTTAATAAATCTGAACAAGTCAATGTAAGAAGACATAATAGAAGCTTCCGCTTCTAGAAAGATTTTCCTTTAGAATGTTCTTTAGAAGATAGAATTAGTATAAATCAGAGAAGCATGCATGACAAGCTTTGTATTGAGAATTATTGTAATAGAGCTCTACTCTGCTGGAGGTTGACCCCTCGAAGAGGCAAGTGAACATTGCTTTCTTTGAATAAATGTATTATTTCTAGTATTTCTCTCTCAATATTTTTCAATTCCATTGATATTTGCTAAATATTCTCGTTTCTGCATAATATATTACATTTGGTACCTTACAAAAATTCATAAAAAACGACCTCAAATTATTTTTCCTTTTATTGAAACAATTTTATTAAAACCGTGTACAAGTTGATCTTTGCCAACCTTTCCACTCCATATTGTACACACTTTGTTTCCTATATTTTTGTATGACACATTCTAGAATAATTACATATACCCTTAAAGTTTAGGTCCTTCTTGACTTGAGTCCACAATAACATCGACAAGAGTTACCATTACAAGACAATGCACTGGTTGTTATGAAAAAACAAAATTTTGGTATGGTGTTGCTCCACCATCATAGGATAACACCATGACACCTAAACACTAGTGCACATGAATTAACACATATCACTAGAAAATGGTGCCACTATTCCTACTAAGAGTTCCAAAAAGTGTTACACATAGTTTACACTATTCGATTTGCCAATAGAAAAGATAAACTTCATTTACAATGTGCTTCATCATCCAAAGTAACATTGATAAAGGTGTTACTATTACACAACAACGAACTACATATCTTATGAAAATAAAAAAAAATGAATGGTGGTGTGCCACCATAATAGGATAACACCATCACGGTGCACTAAACTTATAGGATAGCACTATGAGGGTGTGATTTATCATCCAAGTGCGCACCAGATTGCTTGGTGTAGTTACCGTACATGTGTGGTGCGCATTAGCAAAATTGGAGCATTGGTTGTGATGCTCCCATATATTCCTTATTGCATCAAATAATAAACTCATGCACTTTTCATAGTCAAATTCATAGTGTGCTTAGAATGCAATGGAGCACCACTATCTAGTGTGACCTATAAATGCATTTAGGTTCCATTTCCGAAAAAAGGTCACACTGAGAAAATGAGAAAAAAAGTTTTGGGTTGGATAATGATGTTCTCATAAGGGGATTTAAAGGCATTAGTACTTGAATGTGTGTGGAGGATATATCTAGAAACATCAATGTGCTTATAGGTATGGTGCACATAAGCAAGATTTTTTTAATAAAAATATTTTAACCTACCTTAATGCACGTATTAGCGTTCCACTACAATGTGTTCATATGTTTAGTATGCACCACTAACCATTTTTTTTTAAATAATATTTTTAATAATGGGTTGTTCTTTAACCTTGAGCCAATGTTTTTTTTTTTATCAAGACACATAAATGTGGTTGTATGTTTATGGCACATCTATGTTTAGTGCACATCACATAGAAATTTTTTAAAACCTACTATATTACAACTTGTGTCACATCATATTGGTGCATTTAAATCTATTTAGCATACCGAAAAACATATTTGAAAAAGGAAGTTAGTCTTAATGCAATGCACATGGTATTGTATGCACCGATGCGTCTAGAGGTTATGTAAGTACCACCAACTATTTTTTTTAAATGTCAATTTGATCAAATTTAGGATTTTCTTAAAAACCTAAAACCATTGCACATTGTAACATGACACATTGATGTGTTTCGGTTAATAATAAACACCAAGGTGTTTATATGTTTTGTATGCATCGAGTGGCATTTTTTCCAATGTTCCTATTTTACAAAATTTTAGCATGGAAGGAAATTTTTTTAATTGTTGTTTGTAGTGCATTTTAAATATATAAATGCACTAGTGTGCATTACGAAAGTCCACTAGTACATTTGAAGGTTTTAGGTGCACCAAAAAACCTCCACAAAAACCTCCATTCAGTTGTCTTTGCTAGAAACCTTCACTAAAAATAGAACAGGGAGAAGCATTTCTGCTCAAACCTTCATTAATTGGTGTTTTCCTTGTAGTGAAAAGCAAAAAACCTAGGAGAATACATGTTTTTATCATCTATAGACATGCCAAATTCAATGTCACTCCAATCTAATCTCTTCTTTCCCAAGTAATTCAATTAGTAAAAGACAGGTCACAAGTGATAGCTCTGAAGGAGCTACTCTGATGATTGTTCTCACTATTGTTTTTATTATTATTATAAAGAGTATTATCATTGTCTATTGTTTCTCCCTTGTTGTTCTTGTTCCGAGAAGGTCACAAGTGATAACCCTGAGGGAGCTATAGTGACGGTTGTAGGAAGCAACATATTATATAAGACATTGAGCAGACTATCCAAGTTGTATGCATGATCGCATACATCCATGTACCAAACAAGATGAAGAATAAACTACTTGAGATACAAAGTATCTCATATGGAGATTGATTGTAAAGAGGAGAAGGCTCCAAAGATGACTGAACATTAGAATAGAACTCACAATAGACTTGGTCAATGGATAATGAAGCCACCTTGACAGGAAACAAAATTTGTTTGAAGTCTAACTCAACTTTTCATATTAAGACTTGGTATTCAACATCAATTATATTCTGCATAGACTATGAATTTTTTGTAGACTCGTAATAAATCAAGACTCGGAGCAAGCTTGATCTCAGAAAGGATCAGATGGGAAAAAGAGACATCTTCCAGTATTGGCAGACAAATGCCATGAATACTAGATCGTAGCTTCAGAGACCTCTAGGAGACATGAAATCTCCTGAGAAGATTCCCTTGTTTCAATAACAGAGGAGGAAGTCAGTCAAAAGGAATGGGATATGGATTTTGACTTAAGACCAGAAGAGAAGTTAGTGGTGACTCCCAAGATCGATCTAACATATCAAGCATGTTGCAGATAACAATACAAAGATATGAAAAGTCTGATTCGTGTCCACAGGATTCTTCCAGCGAGAGGAAGAAGACTATGATGGTACACTTGTTCCATTAATTGAAGAAATAGTTCCAGTGTTCCTGAAGATAGCCAAAACAACCATGATTCATTAAAATAAGCCGACACAATATGAGATTCAGAGGGAGTAGGTATGACAATCCCTGTATTTGAGATTGAGTTATCTCCAGTTCCAGTTGGTGAAGTACATTAGTCGGGCCATGGATACATGAGTACAATAGAAGATTGAGTCACCTCCAGAGAAAGAGGATAAGCTACCCTTGGTGTCATTTATTGAGCCACTCTTAGTTTCATATGAAGTTGTTGTCGTGATAGAGTAGAGGAGTTACTCTTAGAGTTCAACAACCACAATGAGAATGGAGCAATCATTCTCAGCTTCAGAGTAGTTGGAGGTGTAGAGTCTTAGTCCCAAAGGAACAGTTGCAAAGAGAGTAGAGTACATACTATCAGGCAGTGAGACAGATAGTGCTTTGCAGAAAGCACATAGAGCTAGCACATGATTGTGCAGATTAAGTTGCAGCGGAGCAAGTTGAAGAAAGATCCAAGAGATTGGTATGGAAGGATTGATAGTTTTCTGATGAGTTTGGGCTTTACCAAGAGTAAAGTTGATTCCAACCTTTACTTTAAGATTGAGAATGATGGACCAGTTATATTACTGCTATATGTAGATGAATTATTCTTGACAGATGAAGAAATATCATCACAGATTTTAAGAAGAAGATCGTTGTTGAATTTGAAATGAGGACCTAGACCCAATGCACTATTTATTAGGTCCTTAAGTATGGCAGAGCCCATAAGAGATTTTCCTTATTCAAGAAAAGTATGTTGTGGAGATTATGAAGAGATTCAACATGATGGAATGTAAATCCATGGCCACACCCATGGAGATGAATTTGAAGCTCCTGGTTGATACTTCGTCAGAGTTAGTTGATGCTACTCTATACAAATTGATTATTGGTTCATTGATGTACCTGATGAATACCAAAACATATGTATGCTTTGTTGTGAACACCTTGAGTCATTATCTGGTGGAGCCCATACATGTTCACCTTGTAGCTGCAAAGCATGTGACGAGAAACCTTAAAGGTACGTTGGATTATGATCTTTGTTATACGGGAGATCATGACTTCATACTATATAGTTATACTGATTCAGATTGCAATGGAAGTGCTTCAGACAAAAAGAGCACTTCAGGATGTTGTTTCAGTTCGGGGTCAGGCATGGCTTCGTGGAAAAGAAAGAATGGCAAAATCATGAAGATGGGTAACACTTTTGCTTGTTTAATGAGAAAAAAAATTGTATTTTCACAAGCTCTTCAATTTCCGGCATACAAAAGTATTTTTTTTATTTAGAATTTCACTTTACAGTAAAAACAAAACTTGTGAAGAATTTTGTTAGCTTTCCAATGACTATTTTTCAATTTTTTTTAATCAAAATTTGATATGTCAATTTGACAATTGTTTAACAATATGTTTCTTATACATGAAAGGAATGATAATGAGTTATTTTTTCCCACACCAATGTATCTATTATTAAACTTATGTTTTTAAGAAACGAAATACACTGCAACAATCTATAGAGACTCTATTTTATTATGACAATAATTTTGAATCTAACAAATGAATATTATAATTTCTAGAATTTTTTGAAGTTGACCAAGCTGAAAACGTTGCAAATTTTAAACACATGTTTTTCTACACCTTGTATCTATCTTAATTTTTACTTAAAAACAAAATATAAATATACCCTTTTGAAAATAACAGTTTAAGGATTATGAATATAATTTTTTCTAAATTTTTCACTGTATATTTTTAGAGATACGGATATTTCATTTCACTGAATCATAATGTCTGCTGAAAATATTATGCAATGATTTTTTTAAAAAATTAAATAAAATTAGATAAAAATAATGAAAATGAAAACAAATTATAGGAATTGAAAGTATATTCAATTTTGCAAATGCCGGTGTCATTTGAGAAACCAAATTCTGAGTATTTGCAGGAGTCTGCAACCTCTAAAGTTCAGGTAAGATTGGGGCAATTATCTGGTTTCAATTTTCAGTCCCAATTTCATGTTTTCGGCCGAAAGACTAAATTCTAACGGAAACCATCAAAACTGAATAGTTTCCAAGGTCTTCGGCCGGAAAAACCTTATTTTGGACGAAAGTGTGTTGAGCGAATTCCGTCTGTCGGAAAAAATGAAAAAACACGTCGTATCATTTCATTTCATGCCAAATCGTATAAATACGCTTTCGACCGAACACATTTAACACTATTCATCGGATGGACAGACATATATGAGCTCAAGGATAGGGATTTCAAAGCATTTCTATTACTGATTGCAGTTGTATTCTTTTATTTATTTATTTCTTCCCTCTATTCCATAGGCTTGATCGGAGGCTCAATATTGATACATGATGGTTTTCTAGAGCACCTAAACAAGGTTTCGAATCATATTTTTGGTTTTTGTTGAATAAGGTAATTGATGTTTGTTCAAGTTTTTATTGGAATCACATTTTATATGTTGAAAGGTAAATGTTGAGCATTTTTTCAAGGTGAAGTCTTTGTTGAACATATATTTTACAGATAACTATAAAAGTCATGGGAAACAAAAGTTTGTGCAAGAGAAAATTTGATCGCACTCGAG
>JZKD02S2151033.1:351301-377483 GCA_000966675.3 Picea glauca
AAGAAAAAAAATAGATTTAGAATTTATTAATTTAATATAATAAGAAAAAAATAAGAAATAATTTTGAAAAGTATAAATAGAAAAATATTATTAGTTATGAATATATTGACATATTGACATAACCATGGAAGATATCTATACATCCAAAAATATAATGCATCTACAAACATATTAATACAAAGTTGGGGGCATCTACACACCCAAAATGTAATACACTTATGATTTTTGATAGGTGAAAAAAATACTTCATATGATTTTCATTTTTCTAAAATAAAAGTTTCATTGAAAAATCAGATTTTGAAACTCATAAATCTATACTTATGTAAAAACACAATAAAGTTTAAAGTTTTGGCTCAAACTATATTATAAATGATTATGATATCTATGTCCTTATTTAACTTAATTGATGGTGATATTTTAGTAATCTATTTTAAATCCTATTCAACCTAAGAGATAATGGTTAGAAAAAAAATAAGACAACCATCATTCTAAAATATCAAAACACATTTGCAAATATACTTAAAATGAAAGGGAAGTAAGATATTGATTCTAGTCAGAAATCATGGATAAGATTTATTAGTGAGAAATAGTAAACTTTTATCTTACACTTAGTTTTAATAATTTTACTATTTTTATAAAACCAATTAATGTACTGATATTTTAAGTGTAATCTTTGTAAAAACTAAGTTTAATGATCTAACATTTTATCTTAAAACATATTTTTTATTCATACTTAGATTGATTTTGAATTACATTGAATCTTCTTTTGACTCATATCTAGATTAATTTTGAATCACTTTAATAAAATATCTAATCTCTAATGACGAATATTATAATGTTGGAATGCCACTGTTAAAAACTTTTTCAAATTGAAGCAAGGAAATATTTTTTGCCCATAACATTAGTTTGGATTGAATATGAACTTTTAGTTAAAAGTAATGGGAATGATCCATGCAAATTGCTTTAATGGCTTATGTGATACAATGAGCCATACAAATTGCTTTAAACCACTAGTAGCATGCTTGGTAAGCAATCTATGAACACTACTACAATCACATATATGAATTCAAATGAAAGCATAGACATGATGGGGCCATAAATGAAGACCATAAAATAAAAGAATTCTCCATGAGCACTATCAAATTATAAGTATATTGATAAGAAATATGAGACACTTGCTATTCTTAGTGTATGAAGGTAGATTTATCCAAACAATTACTACATAATATATTTCATTGATAGGTAGAATTGATGCAAAGAAATGAGACACTCTATGAAAAGTCCATAGTGAAACCCTAGCTTGTGGCTCAAGCCACCTTTATGAAATAATTGGTTCTATATTTAACTTAATTACTGTTAATCATAATATTTTAAGCATTTTTTAAAGTTTAAAATATAATATAAAAATACCAAGACTAAAACATTATTACAAAATTATAACCTATATATAAAATGTCTTATGTACATAGATTTAATTACATAGTGATTAATAAAGATTGTGTTTATGTATACAATAGAGGGGATGAAGTATCTCCATTGTAAATCCACATATAATCAAAATAGACATGGTTATTACTACTTGATTTTCATCGTCTTTATCTATGCAATTGAGATGTGCATTATCATGGCTCACTAATATATAGTCATTAATACCTAATGTGATCATAATCATTTGTATTTTGACAAAATTCAGGATAAATAAATAAAAACACCTAGAAAGATTGAGATAATATCTAAAGGTGGAATTGCCAATATAGAGGAAAAACCAATACAAGATTATGATCACAAATCTATAAAGTTGAATCTATTGTTTATAATGGTGTGAGTTTATTATACTTGATGAAAGAGAAATTAGGTATCCATGAAACACAAATAATTTGATGTTACAATGCCTCTTCAAAGTGATGTAGTGCTTTCAAATTACAATTAGAGTGCTTAGATCCATGTTGATGTAGTGATTATGTTACATCAAATATGTTGTTGAAGAGAAGGGTGCTACCTTAAATGGGGATATTATGACTAAAATTTACTACAATGCACATTATCATGGGAAAATAACTTGAAATAAGTGATAAAGATGACTCTCTTTTTTTTTAAAGTAAAAAAGAGGTAGATCGTATTATATCATTGTCAAAAATAAATATCTGTCTTTAGGCTGCTAGCTGTTCCGCCAAGTTAGCGGAAACCGGAACAGTTGGCAGCCTTGGATATCCATGTCCAAAAGAGGTGGTCTGCCATCTGTCTTGCCCGTAGGAAACTAGGACAGGTGGCGGCCTATAGTATGTACATTAACCGAAAAGACGAAAAATGAAACTAGATTAGACAGTGAAAGCTCTAAGCTAACTGAATCCATAACCATAACCAGAAGCAGTTACCCGTTGGCCCTAGAGGTGGCCATGTCGACATCTTCATCTTGCGATCCATTCCGAGCTGGCAACGCGTAAGGTCATGCACAAGTCAGACATCTTTACCCTACTCGTGCGTTGGAGAAGGCGTCGTACAACATGTCTATGTGTTGTCTCATGAGTGTGCCACGGTAGACTTTGTCTGCCATCTGGCTTCTTAGATAAAACATCAATTCTAAATGCTCCGGGTGGAAGAATGACGGTGGGACACGCCATTGTTCTTGCACAATCGAGATGGGAGGTGGCGTAAGGACCTTGCCACCCTCCTTCGAGGTGCCACCCGCCTTGGTCTCCGCAACCTCGCTTGTTGCCGCCCCGCTCTGTTGTTCCATTGCTGCGCCTTGGCCCTGTTCCCCTGCCTGCTTCCCCTGGTCCTTATTTCTCTCAGTGGCTCTGGAAGGATTGTAGCCAGCTGCGAGTGCAACATCCTGAGAAGTCATATGGAGGAGCTCTTTCGGAACCTCATCCTCGACTTAGCAGATGTGGAACTCCTCCAATTGTGCCTTCATGGTGTTTTGTTCTTGGTGCTCCATAGTGACTGCCTTAGTGGCTTCCTCCGGGAGGCTGCTTGGTGGCTGCCAATTTTCTAGCACTGTGAAAAGAAGAGGCTCCGGAGGAATTTGTATGGGCTCCTCTGGGATGACCTCATCCACATACGCCATGGAAGGCAACCAAACCATCCTTTCCCTGCGCACAATTTGAGTTCAGGCCATGGATAATGCTCTCTCCAGCCACTGATGTGTCTTCTGTCTCGCAACCAAGGTGTATCAGGCTAAGCCGCGTTGTGGATTTCCCCTCTCCCTCGGCATTGAGATGGCAATTCGAATGACTAAGTTGCAGGGGGTGTTCTGGTGGCCACACCAGAGCTTGAAATTGCTAGCCTGGTGCGAGCCAAAGGCGAAATGGAGGGATCTAAGGCAAGTATGGATGATAACAGGGAGGAGCGATGGGACAGGCTCCATTATTTCTCCCCCAACATTCACTGCCCGTGTCACCGACCTGTTCACGCAAGGGAGAAGTCACATGGCGTGAGGCTGGTGGTTAAGGCTTGCTCCCATCCTTAATGGCAAGGGGATGGGAGTCGACCTGCCTTATTTATGGCCGGGCTTGGCTCCATGCTGTGTGGCATTGATGTGCTACATGTCACTCCATCGCGGGGTGATAAAGATGACTCTTAATACTTGCATATAAATTAATTGCATGACACCCTATGCACTACTAGGTTGGTTGCGCTTTGTAGGGGTATACATATATATTGTAGCCAACCTATGCACTACTAGGTTGGTTGCGCTTTACCAACCTAGTAGTGCATAGGTTGGCTACAATATATATATACCCCTACAAAGAGCAACCAACCGAGTAGTGCATAGGGTGTCATGCAATTAATTTATAAGCAAGTGGACCTTAAATGCAGAGTATCGTGGCATAAAATATCTTTGTTATTAAATAAGACATTAAAAAGTTATGGAATGGACATTTAATAGAATGCTAGAGATGATGTTAATAATGACATTGATTGGTCTTTAATTGTCATAAAAATGATATTGAAATTAACAAAAAATAAGCTACAAGCGATGTTTTTCTCCCTAGTAAGTTTGTTTTTTAGTGAACCATGAGGAGCTATGTGGGAGTTGCAAACCCCAAATCTGCATTAACAAGATACAAACCCAATTTAACATGGTCGGTGAGAGATTTGGACTTACATATTTCCCATGCAAGAACAATGACTTCACTAATTCACTATAGGATAATCCCCATGCTACAAGAGATGATATGGGAATCTAATGAGGGCATTGCAGATGTTAAAATAAGATGTAAAAAATTATTTGATTGACAATGTTATAAGGATTTTAAAGAGGATGCCAAAATAGAATCTAGCGAGGATGCTAAAAAAGATTCTAAATTGGATCTTATAGAGGACCTTCTTGGACACTATTGGCAACACCAAATGGATTCTATGTTGAATGTTATAGGGGAAGTTGTAATGGACATTGTAGGGATGTTTTGTTTGACTCTAAACTAGATGTTATTGAGGACCTTTTAGGAAGCAATAGGGATGTTAAAATGAAATTCACTTTGGATGTTGAAAATGATGCAAAGAAGAACCTACTTTGGATGCAACAAAGGATGTTGTGAAGCAAATTATAGACTTCTATAAAATGGACAGCCCAAAGGACTTTATATAGAATGCTACAGAGGACACAAGATTATGTTAAAGAGGAAGCTATAGAGGATGTAAACGTGGATGCAAAAATTGTTGCAATGTTGTCAACTTGATGAAGTTTTCTTTGTTATCTCTTCATATTTTTTTTCTATAAATTAAGGCAAAAACAATTATATTACTTTGAAAAAAAAAATGCAAAATAATACAAGACTTAGTGATCCTTTAAGTTTAATATTAGTATGCCAAACACTTTGTCTATCTAAATGAATAAACACTATCAACTATAATAAGGGCATTGAATTGGCCCTCTATCATAGTATTTCAAAAAACAAGAATTGTTGGTGTGCATTTACTATGTACAATATGATCAAACGTACATTTAAAGTGATTGCTTTCATCGAATGCAAAGAACATCAATAGTAAAAGGAAAAAGAAGATATCGAGGCTATGATTGTGTTGCATATAATCCATAAGTGCCATAAGCACATCGATACCAAAACTTGAATGATATAAATACCCATCCCCAATCATGAATGATTGCCATTGAAAGAGTAACAAGTTTGTGGTTTCAATGCCCCACACTATTGAGCCTCATCTTTTACTCAAAATATGAAAATGTCATATTGTATTCTCCTTATATTGCTTGAAAGATTGTCAGCTATTGATTAAAAACTTAATTGTTGAATATTAAATTTAGATATGAAAACATTATTTGGAATTAATCAATATTATTTTTCATGATAAACTGTTGTTGCAATATTGTGTATAGAATTTTGTGATGGATCATTCCTCATTTTGAAAATGTTGTGTTATTTCCCATGGCTAGATTTGGGCACAATGAAGATGCAAGGAACAATAAGTCTAGGTTCTTGAGTAACTCTTAAATGAAAATGTTCCTGTTATATTAAAGCTAGATATTTGAATTGGTTGTAGCTTCATACTAGTGGTGTATTGTTGAATTTGTAGTATCCAATGGATCATAAATTGGAGTAGAACTTCAAGGATAAGAAGGATTCAAGAGTGGTCATTTGGTAGGTTTGGACTTGGGTGTGTTTTGTGTGAATGTAGGACTTAGGAAAGTGTTGAATTTACCACCATGGAATTCAATTCAATATTTAAGTCTTTTGACTACACTAGAAAAAATGGCCCTTATGGTCCTCTTTGTTGTAATAACAACTTGGAATAAGGATCTTCTCCCATATGAAGATTGTGGGTTTTGGAGGCAAAGAGAGAGACTACCCATGTTCCATAACAATGCTTATTTATCTCTCTTCTTGTCCTTACATTTCAATTTCATAGACTAAATGCCTAATGTCCTTATGGTGCCTTCCAACACAATCTATAGGAAGCTATGAAATGTGCTCCATGCATTTAATTTGAAATGAAAAGACTAAGGAGATTAGCCAGTGCAATATTTTGGACTTGCTTCCTACCCTACCTATTCCATCCCTTACCTGGACTGCAATGATATCCACTTTCGATCTGGGAATACATTAACCAAGGAAAAACCTTGTATTCATATTGAAGATCTAAATGAGGATTTCCGAAATGAAGAATCAGAAACGAAACAATCTCATGAACCTTTGAAATATGATAATGCCCACCTTGAATTCCAAAACCCATCCTATCCAGAAAGATTAAACCTAGAGAAACCTCTTACTCAACCTGAGTTTGACTTCTTGGGGGAACTTAAGAATGTGTGTGTTAAAATACCATTATTCCAAGCCATTAAGGATGTGCCTATTTATTTGAAAGCAGTATGAGAACTTTGCTTAAGGAAACCCGATAGAAAACGAAAGGGTCCTTAAACTATCCATGTTATGAGTACATTGTCAGATTTAATTATGGGGGGGGTTTCTCCTAGCCAAATACTCAGACCCTGACAATCCAGTTGTTAATGTGCATATCAATAATACACTCATTAGAAACACATTAATCGACCTCAGTGTTTCCATTAACATTATGACACACGAGACCATGCAAGCCTTGGGACTTACATGCCTTAAGGAAACCCCAACCGTACTCCAACTCGCTGACAGATCAACCATCAAGCCAAAAGGAATTTTAGAAGACATAGTGATTTCTATAGATTTGTGAGAATATCCCATCGAGTTTATGGTCCTACAACCTAAAGCCTNGGTGAGAGATTTGGACTTACATATTTCCCATGCAAGAACAATGACTTCACTAATTCACTATAGGATAATCCCCATGCTACAAGAGATGATATGGGAATCTAATGAGGGCATTGCAGATGTTAAAATAAGATGTAAAAAATTATTTGATTGACAATGTTATAAGGATTTTAAAGAGGATGCCAAAATAGAATCTAGCGAGGATGCTAAAAAAGATTCTAAATTGGATCTTATAGAGGACCTTCTTGGACACTATTGGCAACACCAAATGGATTCTATGTTGAATGTTATAGGGGAAGTTGTAATGGACATTGTAGGGATGTTTTGTTTGACTCTAAACTAGATGTTATTGAGGACCTTTTAGGAAGCAATAGGGATGTTAAAATGAAATTCACTTTGGATGTTGAAAATGATGCAAAGAAGAACCTACTTTGGATGCAACAAAGGATGTTGTGAAGCAAATTATAGACTTCTATAAAATGGACAGCCCAAAGGACTTTATATAGAATGCTACAGAGGACACAAGATTATGTTAAAGAGGAAGCTATAGAGGATGTAAACGTGGATGCAAAAATTGTTGCAATGTTGTCAACTTGATGAAGTTTTCTTTGTTATCTCTTCATATTTTTTTTCTATAAATTAAGGCAAAAACAATTATATTACTTTGAAAAAAAAAATGCAAAATAATACAAGACTTAGTGATCCTTTAAGTTTAATATTAGTATGCCAAACACTTTGTCTATCTAAATGAATAAACACTATCAACTATAATAAGGGCATTGAATTGGCCCTCTATCATAGTATTTCAAAAAACAAGAATTGTTGGTGTGCATTTACTATGTACAATATGATCAAACGTACATTTAAAGTGATTGCTTTCATCGAATGCAAAGAACATCAATAGTAAAAGGAAAAAGAAGATATCGAGGCTATGATTGTGTTGCATATAATCCATAAGTGCCATAAGCACATCGATACCAAAACTTGAATGATATAAATACCCATCCCCAATCATGAATGATTGCCATTGAAAGAGTAACAAGTTTGTGGTTTCAATGCCCCACACTATTGAGCCTCATCTTTTACTCAAAATATGAAAATGTCATATTGTATTCTCCTTATATTGCTTGAAAGATTGTCAGCTATTGATTAAAAACTTAATTGTTGAATATTAAATTTAGATATGAAAACATTATTTGGAATTAATCAATATTATTTTTCATGATAAACTGTTGTTGCAATATTGTGTATAGAATTTTGTGATGGATCATTCCTCATTTTGAAAATGTTGTGTTATTTCCCATGGCTAGATTTGGGCACAATGAAGATGCAAGGAACAATAAGTCTAGGTTCTTGAGTAACTCTTAAATGAAAATGTTCCTGTTATATTAAAGCTAGATATTTGAATTGGTTGTAGCTTCATACTAGTGGTGTATTGTTGAATTTGTAGTATCCAATGGATCATAAATTGGAGTAGAACTTCAAGGATAAGAAGGATTCAAGAGTGGTCATTTGGTAGGTTTGGACTTGGGTGTGTTTTGTGTGAATGTAGGACTTAGGAAAGTGTTGAATTTACCACCATGGAATTCAATTCAATATTTAAGTCTTTTGACTACACTAGAAAAAATGGCCCTTATGGTCCTCTTTGTTGTAATAACAACTTGGAATAAGGATCTTCTCCCATATGAAGATTGTGGGTTTTGGAGGCAAAGAGAGAGACTACCCATGTTCCATAACAATGCTTATTTATCTCTCTTCTTGTCCTTACATTTCAATTTCATAGACTAAATGCCTAATTTCCTTATGGTGCCTTCCAACACAATCTATAGGAAGCTATGAAATGTGCTCCATGCATTTAAATTGAAATGAAAAGACTAAGGAGATTAACCAGTGCAATATGTTGGACTTGCTTCCTACCCTACCTATTCCATCCCTTCCCTGGACTGCAATGATATCCACCTTCGATCTGGGAATACATTAACCAAGGAACAACCTTGTATTTGTATTGAAGATCTAAATGAGGATGTCAGAAATGAAGAATCAGAAATGAAACAATCTCATGAATCTTTGAAATATGATAATGCCCACCTTGAACTCCAAAACCCATCCTATCTAGAAAGATTAAACCTAGAGAAACCTCTTACTCAACCTGAGTTTGACTTCTTGGGGGAACTTAAGAATGTGTGTTAAAATACCGCTATTTCAAGCCATCAAGGATGTGCCTATTTATTTGAATGTAGTACGAGAACTTTTCTTAAGGAAACCCGGTAGAAAACGAAAGGGTCCTTAAACTATCCATGTTATGAGTACATTGTCAGATTTAATGATGGGGGGGGGTTTCTCCTAGCCAAATACTCAGACCCTGGTAGTCCAGTGGTTAATATGCATATCAATAATACACTCATTAGAAACACATTAATCGACCTCAGTGTTGCCATTAACGTTATGACACACGAGACCATGCAATCCTTAGGACTTACGGGCCTTAAGGAAACCCCAACCGTACTCCAACTTGCTGACAAATCAACCATCAAGCCAAAAGGAATTTTAGAAGACATAGTGATTTCTGTAGATTCGTGAGAATATCCCATCGATTTTATGGTCCTACAACCCAAAGCCTCTCTGGGACAATATTCTTTAATCTTGGGAAGGCCTTGCCTGGCCACTGTTGATGCCTACATCGATTGTAGGTTGGACAACATGACCATCTCCCATCGGACCTCGACAAAACAATTAACCCTCTATCCTCCAACCAAACCCAACATAGATATTGAGACACCACTCTGGGCCAACATAGAAGATAGTGATGAAGAAGGAGAATCTCATCAAGTTCTCTCTATCTATCAATACTTAGCAATTAGAGAGAAAAGAAAGGATGATGAAATCAATGATTTCATAGCTTCTTCTTTCTCAACAAAATCACATATTCTTGAGCATGTTATGCAACCCGAAACATAGGTTTCTCTAGCCTCAACAAGCATCTCACCCGTAGAACACAAATCTCCACCAAAAAAAAAAAAACAAGGGTCCCCTAGAGAAACCATAGAAATTAGCCCCGGGAAAACCTTAAAAATCAACCAGGGATTGATTGATAAACAAAAAGAGCAATTGGTTAAAGTGTTACAAAAACATAGTGATGTCTTCACCTGGGATTACTCTGACATGAAGGGAATCCATCCTGACTTATGCACACATTACATATACATCAAGGAAGGATCCAGACATATCTGTCAGCCCCAACTCCAGATAAATCTGGCATTGAAGGACATAGTCAAGGAGGAGCTACAAAAATTGCTCACAGGCAAGTTTATCTATCCAATTTTTGACAATCAATGGATCTCCCCTCTCATCGTGGTACCAAAGAAAAAAATGGTAAATGGAGAATTTGTGTCGACTATAGAGAACTCAACAAAGCAACATACAAGGACCATTTCCCACTCCCATTCATTGACCAAGTCATGTATATGTTATCAAGGAAGAAAACCTTTTATTTCCTCGACGGATTTAGTGGGTATAACCAGATCCAGATCACACCCAAGAATAAAGACAAAATTGTTGAATGGTGTTGTCATTGATGTCAAAGTCATTCATTGGTGATCAACATGAAGAAGCCTATGATTTTACTTGAAGGAGTCTCCAAAGTGGTCCCCTTATGGAGTAAGAAGCCCTAAAACTAAGTGAATAATCCCCTAAAGTCAAGTGAAGAAGCTTACAAATGTCCAAGATAAAGATTACAAGATGGAGATTGTTGAAAGTATTATTTATGGTCAATTTAGATACCCTATCTTTGAGGGAATGTTTACCCTACATAATTAACTCAAATGGAAGCACAATTTACATGGATGGAAATTTTATTTCGAGACATTTCCAATGGTATATGGAAGTCCCTCTAACTCCCTAGGAATGAGGAGATATGGACCTAGGATCTCTATGTGGACCTAGTTTGATGATAATGATGTATTAATGATAGTGACAGAGATAGTGACAATGATAGTGATAGTGACAGATTTATTCTTTTATATACATATTTGAGGGCAGAAGGAAGGGGTAAGCAAAGGGGGTTGGAGCCTCCTTCCAGTTGGAGCTAGAGAATCTAGAGAGTTGTAGCTTCCTTCAAGTTGGAGCTTATAAAATAGGGGGTTGAATCCTCCTTCCAGTTGGAGCTGAAGAATCTTGGAAGTTGTAGCTTCCTCTGAATTTAATCTTGTTATTATATAACAAAAACATTATGTGGATTTCCACGTAAATTTGTTGTGCATTGTGTATTTCTTCTTCTGCTCTTTATTGTATAATGAGTTGCATTGATTTGATTGAAAAGTTAAAGTTTAAAAGGTGTTAAATTGTACTTGATATTGATTCACCCCCCATCTCAGTATCTGTTAGAAAAACAAGATCGCAAAGCAATAAAATAAAGAAAATGTGGAAATAGAACACAGAAGATACACAATACAATAGAGACACAGATATATGTGGTTCACCCAGTGTGAGCTACGTCCACCAGAGAAATTTCCAGGTCCTTTCTTTATTATTATCCAGCAAATGAAGGGATACAACCTATAACACACCTGCTGTAACTTCTTCTTCCTTCTCTAATAGTCTCCTCTCTCAGAATGCAATATTCGCTATCACACACAGTCACAATACAGTTCTCTCAAACATAAAAGAGGGTTGCCTTTTAGGGAAAAAAATCCCTAAAATAACTTGTACAGTCAGATTTGCGACCTTATAATGAACGATCCAAATTGACTACGAAAATACAATATTTTACAAACAAAAAAATTCCCAAAATTTTGCTTCCCCTCCCCCCCATGGACCCCCTGACGACAATAGTGGAGGGGAAATGACCCCCATACCCCTCCCCATTAGGAAATGGGATACAAGCACGACTGAAAGAAACCTATGAATCATGAAGATAACCAGGCTCCACAACCAACAGTATCAACAAAAACAACTTTTACCTGTCCATGGGGGACATTTGTCTATCGTGTTCTACCATTTGGGCTATGTAACACCCCTGCCACTTTTCAAAGAGTGGTAATTGGTATATTCTTTGATTTAATTCATGATTGTCTGGATATATATAAGGATGATTTCACCACATATAGTAATGAATTTGATGAGGCATTAGCAAATCTAGAGAAAACGCTGATAAGGTGTAAGGAATCGAACGTTGCCCTCAATAATGAAAAATGTGTAATGATGTTAACTGATGGCATCGTATTAGGACATTGCATCTTATCTAAAGTCATATAGGTGGATCCGACGAAAATCAAGGTAATATTAAATTTTTCGACTCCGTCTTCACAAAAACGGGTAAAAAGTTTCTTAGGATATGTTGGTTATTATTGTTGTTTTATTTAAAAATTTTCATGAATTGATCGTCCATTAGTTTCCTTGCTTATCAAAGATTTTGAGTTGTTATGGACAAAAATATGTCAGGATGCACTTAATGAATTGAAAATTAAAGTGTTTGAGGCTCCTATTTTAAGAGGACCCGATTGGTCCCTCTTGTTTCATATTTCCATTGACACATCAGACACTGGCATTGGAGTTGTTCTAGGCAAATCGAAGGAAAGGATCCATACACAATCTACTACGTCAATAAGAATCTTTCGCCCCCAAAACTAAATTATACGACAACAGAGAAATAGTTTCTTGTGGTAATACATGCAATTAATAAGTTTCAGGATTACATTACAGGATATCCAATGATATTTCATATTGACCATGCTGCCATAAAATATTTAATGAATAAACCTATCACCAATGTCATGGTAACTAGGTGGTTATTGTTATTAAAGGAATATGATATAAACATATTGAATAAACTAGGAAAAGATAATGTAGTGGATGATTTTCTTTCAATACTCACATCCAACGAAAATGAGCTACCCGTAGAAGATTATTTACGTGATGAACATATATTTGTGGTTTTTACTAACTTTCCTTGGTTTGTAGATATCACTAACTACTTGGCTGCAGGTAGACTACCGCATCATGTATCTCCAAAAGAGCGACAAAATATCATCAAACAAAGTTCAAGATTCTCATGGATTGACGATTTCCTCTTCCACACAGGATTGGATCTCATTATCAAAAGACGTGTGCAAGACGATGAGATCCATGAGATCTTGAAAGCCTGACATGACAACCCATGTGGAGGCAACTTTGTAGACAAGAGGACTAGGTACAAGGTACTTCACCAAGGGTATTATTGGCCCACTATCTTCAAAGATTCCAAAGAATATGTAAAAAGGTGGGATAGCTACCAAAGCATGGGAAGACTAGTGCAATTAGACGATATGTTGTTACAATCCCAATTAGTATTGGAACCCTTTGATAAATGGGCCTTAGATTTTCTAGGGCCGGTCAATCCTTCTTTCCATCATAACTCCTACATCCCAGTATTCACATATTATGTCACAAAATGGATGGAAGCAAAAACACTCCTGGTCGCGACAGAACAAGCAGTAGTGGGATTTCTTCATGAAGAAATCTTCACTAGATTCAAGATACCTCGAGAAATAGTTATTGATGGAGGAATGCAATTCACTTTAAGGCTCATCAGATACTTGATGGACAAATACAAGATCAAACACAAGGTTATCACACCATATCACCCGCAGGCCAATGGACATGTAGAACGGACAAACAAAATCCTTAAGGCTATCATCACTAAGACTGTCAGACTACACCTCAAGGACTGGGCTGACAGACTACCCAAATCTCTATGGGCCTACCGGACAACATGGAGAACTACTACTGACTGCACCCCATATGAATTGGTGTATGGAAAGAGAGTATTGCTACCAATTGAAAAAAACATCAAGACACTTAGAAAAACCATACAAATTGGAATGGATCTAGCTGAAGGTCAGAAACAAAGACTCCTCCAAATCAATAGACTAGATGAAATTCGTCAAGATTCCCTACACTGCACATCAATAATACAACATCAAAGGGATCGATGGCATGGCAATTTCATTAAGAAGAAGAAATTCAAAGTTGGAGACCGAGCCTTATTATTTGACTTTAGGTTCAAGGATTTCAGAGGGAAGTTTCACACACGATGGCTCGGGCCTTATGATATTGATATTGTATATGACAACAGAGCCATCAAACTTCGCACCATCAATAACGAGAGAACTTCTCTGATGGAAAATGGACACAAGATTCGATTATATCATAAACTCCTATCCAAGGAAGCCTTTCTGAATATGATCACTAGTGGATGGTCCAACAACGACTTGGAGATTGTAAACAAGGGGGAAACCCCTGTTGAGTGATTCATTCTTTCAATAATAATAATAATAATAATACACCCATGTGTGAAATCCATTAGGGGCATGCCTGGGGGCGTGTTTTATGAAAATCAGTTTATGCTGGCGCAAGACATGTTAAAAAAATAAAAACTGAGAGAAAGAAAGAAGGACACTTCATGGTTTCATGATGGTTATGTCAGGATCCTTCTGATCAATTTTGCAATAAAATTTTGTTTGTGCTAATAATTTTTTTTCAAGATATGCACATAAGAAGAACGTGTTGTTGCAACTCTTATTGCTACAACTCTTTATGCTCCCGTTGTTGAGACTTCCACCGCTTCAACTCTTGTTGTTGCAACTCCTTCTGTCGCAACTCTGCATATCGCTACAAAAATTCCATTGATTATACATCGACATCCTATCAGGACAAGGACGACTACTGATGAGATACATTGACAAGTTGCATTTATGGCCTACATACTGCTACATCTCTGTCATTTGTTGAGACTTTGTTGTTGCTGCAATTCTTCATATTGCTGCACATTTTGTTGCTACAACACCTGTTGCTGCAACATCTGTTGTTGCAACTCCCGCTGCTACAACTCTCGATGTTGCAACTCTCATCCACATCACCGATGTTGCAACTCTCGTTTACATCACCGATGTTGCAACTCATGTTCACACCATCGATGTTGCAACTCTTGTTTGCATTACCGCTTCTACAACTCTCGTCCACGTCGTCGCTACTGCACCTCCGATGGAAAGAATAAGTGACCCCCAACGTCGATGTCGAGATACTGGCAAACATGACTTCATAGACATTGTTTCAACTCCGCTAGAGACAAAAAGGCCAATCGATCATGGGACCAAGTCACCAACACAATACTTGTACGAGGGAAAGCCACCTAAGGTAATAAATGATAGTTACGTTTTTCGATAGAATGTGTAATGCATAAGCTTTATGTGGCATATGTTTCTATTATTACCATCGCCACCATAATTTCCATCCTATGCAATAATTGCCATAATCACCACCTTACACCAATTTCCATAATCACCACCATTATCGCCATAATTGGAAATCTCCCACCCGTCTAACAACCATTTCCTTTTCCAATCACAAGAAATTAGAGTTAATAAAAAAGAGAAACCATGGGAGGCTCCTTGATACATAGAGAACCCACAGAATCACTTCTACTTGAAGCATATGACCATATTGGGAAAATTCTCCACCAGGATGGATGGATGGAGTATGTACAACGTTTGTAGGGGTGTGACAATGAAGTTGTCTTGGAATTCACTCTGAATTTCTGGGCGGAACAATCTATAGTAGCAGGTACCTTGGTTGAAGTAACAGAGGGAACAATGGCGGAAGTTACAAGCTTTGCATACACAGGTGAGAGGTTGTATTCCAGAGGAACCTCTAAATCTGAAATCATGCGACAATTTCTTGAGCCCGGAGAAGCATTGGTAAAGAAGGGAACATGGTTTGATAGAAGGTCATTGCCACACCCTTGGAAGGATGTGGCCATATTTATGCAATGCTAGTTTACATGTGAAGGTTGCTACAGGGTCATTTACCTCCACCATGTTCATCTCTTGGACCAACTCAGACATGGTCGCCCCATCAACATGCCATATTTCATTTTCATAACTTTGCAAACCATGGCGACATTCATGCAAACATCAAATAATCCCAAGGACGTTATTTCACATCATGGGCTTATTAAGATATTGATGGAGCGTTCCCTGCATAAAGAGGGTTGAACATGGAATGATGTTATTTGGGCATAGGTTGCAATTACTGAAGATGTAGTGGTTTCACTTTTGGCACCAGAGAAAGCAGTGGCTACACTTCCAGCACTGAGGGAAGTAGTGGTTGAAACTCCATCTCCAAGCAACAATAGCATAGCCATAGTAACCCCAGACGTTGACACTCCTCAACCAAAGATACCCAGGAAGGAAGCTACGACAAGGGGCCCTAGTACTACAACCCCAACAAAATAAAGCCATGACAGTGATGTTGAGGTCACCGAAAAAAAACTTTCCATAAAGAGATTAAGAGGGTACATGAAGAGGTGAACCTATGTTCAAAAGACAAGAAGCAGGTACACCTCCATGGTTGCAACTTGGAAAAAATAAAAATAAAAAATGCGTTGACATACAAGAACTAGCGGAAGGGAATAACTTGGAAGTCGATGAGGGAATAGATAAAGAGGCTCTTGTTGACCCACAAGAACCAGCAAAAGGCACTCTTGGAGAAGGGATTTTTTCCATCTTTGAAGTATATACAAAAGAGGAGGAACCAGAACCAGAAGCTCTTGCTGATCCACAAGAACCAGTAGGAAGCACTTTTGGGGAATGGTCTGCCAAACCACAAGAATCAAAGAAAGAAGAACCATAACCAAAGATTGTTGATGATCCACAAGAACCAACAAGAATCACTTATGGGGAAGATATTGCTAATGCACAAGAATCACAACAAAAGGAACCTGAACTAGAGGCTCTTACTAATCCAAAAGAACCAATGAGAAGCACTTTTGGGGAAGGATTTGCTAATTCACAAGAAGCAAAACCAGAACCTGAGGTTGTTGGTCTTGAAGAAAAGGTCATTGATATACACTAGGTAAGCATTCCACATTCCTTGCCTATATATGCATCTCTTGTAAAACAAAATAGAATGATGAGGATGACAAATTGGAAGCTACAACTCAACCTCAAAATGATGAAGAATGAACTTGATGAAGAAAGGACACTTGAGAAGTTAGGTTTCCTTGCTTAGGAAACAAGTTGTCTTGTTGCAGGGGAACCCTCCATTAAGCTAGATGGGACAACTCAAACCAAGGAAACAAGAGAAGTGGTTGTCCAAACCACAAATTTATGTTGATTGATGAAGCTACCCAGACTAAAATAGAGCAAGGACCAATAGAGGATAAAGAAATTACAATAGGGCCTAGTACCAATGAAAAGGAGGAATGCAATCATCCAAAGGAAGAAGGGTATGTGCACTATAGTATACACAACCTCCATGGACATCTCAATTTCTCTAACCCTAACCGATTGTTGGTTACATAGGGACATGCAACAATTTTGGGTTGGGGGAGATGATGGGTGCTTAAATTGACATGTTTTCAACACCCATTTAGTACCTTTTTCCTTACCATTTTTCCACTGTTCACCTTCTCTTGATATCTTTCTTATCTAGTTTGTCTTAATTTTTACTCAGGTATGAATCTTCTACCATATGTCATTTTTATGCCATTCTTAAATATTTCTTAAGGAAATTGTTACCTTCTTGCACTAACATTGCTATGCATGAGAAATTACAGTGGTTGCAACCCCTGTAGGAGTTGCAACTCCTCTACAAGTGTTGCAGTTTTGAGCATGATACAATTGTTGCAATTCCAAATGCAACCCATGTTGTTGCAACTCCAAAACAATTTTTTCCAACACATCATTCAACATTACATTCATCAGTCAAAGATTGCTCCTCTCGTGGAAAGGTGACGAAAGGCAAGTGGACAACCCAAAAGAGACAATGGTTCACCCATCATCCGTCGCCTAGTTGATCCAAGTCAGCATATGCCCGCTATTTTCTAAAAAATGGTGATATTGATGTAAACAAATGAATAGCCTGATTCTCATGGTTTTCCATCTGTCTCCTTTTTTTATTTAGACATTAGTTATATTGTATAAAAATCTCATATTCCCTTGAGCTCGGGGATGATTCTGGTGATAATATTCGGTCGTATTGTAAAACTTGGAACTTTTGCAATATACTTTTCTTTCTCCTCTTGTTCACATGATGGTGTGTTGAGTGTTCATGTTATTTCGATTTCTAATCCAGTTCCTTGTCTAAGGGGGAAGGGCCCCATCCTTAGTCAGGTACTGCCTGTAGATTAAGCACATGATTAACATTTCATTGTTGTTTATTTAATTTCATAGTTACTTTGTTTTTTTCATATTGTTGCAATTCCATATTTTATAAACAATTAATTACAATTCAGGCACAATTAATATTTTATCCCTTTCTGTTGTGTGATAATAGCCACAACTCAGGTGTTGATCAGATTCATGTCTTCTAGAGCCAAGATGGTGTCTTTATCATCCAACATAACAAATTGGTTATAGAACTTAGCAGACTCAACGATAGCCTTGGTCATGTGTGTTTGATGGATAGGGGAATTTCTGGAGTGTCCTCTACAAGGAGCCCCTTAGGAGTCATCATGCAAACGAGATCTGAGAGTACATAAGTTTCCAAATCCTTTGTCGACATGAAAGGAAACTTAACTTTGCATCATGTGAAGAAAAACCATCTTGTATGCCCCATTTCCTTCTTGTCCGACAGTTCGATCCCCACCATATCTTCCATTGTCCTTGGCGCATGGTAGATGCATAAGGGAAGAGACATCCCCAACCTCCACCCCATTGTATGATTGAACCTTTGGAGAATATATTTTTTTTGTAAACTAACGACAATGTATTAATAAGAAGCCAAAAATATAATTACAGATGTTCTACCGTTGGGTTTCCACGAGGGAAACTAGTCCAGTAGTAGAACAGATGCTTTATCGAGCTTGTTTCCGAGGATATATCAAAAGAAATACTATCCACATTTTTTTTACAAATAAATGTCCCCAAACTCATTACAAGAGTTGTCCGAAAAATTTGTAGAAATATGAGGATTGGTGTTCTTAAGTCTGTAGCCATATATAATAAAGAAGGGAGGAGCATCTCAAGGAACTTGGGTGGTTTCTTCTCCATCAACGCTGAATATGATGCCTTGTTTAGCAACGATGATGTTGTGTTTCTTGTCTAGTAGTTGGTTCTAAAGTTGAATGTATTTGATTTTCCTGGCCATGTTCGCTTGAGAAACATCCAAAGCAGTGATGGATTTAGCTAGGATGGTCTTCATGTGCCAATGGAGGTCAACAATGTGGAGATATTTGGTATCTCTTGCATGGGTTGAAGCAATGTCTGTTATATTTTCAAATGTGGAAACACAAATATCATATAAGACAGTCAATAAATACGCAGACAAGAAACACAACGATTTACGTGGTTCACCCAAACGTTGGGCTACGTCCACCGGGAATAGGTATCAGTTGTCTTATTATTCAGATCAAGGAGATTACAACAACTCACTCACACTTTTGTCTACCTCTACAGGCTTACATAAATAATGAGCAGAATTAGATTAGCCACATAACTATTTTCTAAACTTGTGTGTTCATACCAAATTGGTAGATTTGGCTGAACAAACTACTACAAAATAGGCTCCACTAAATCTTCTCATATCTACTAAATCTGAGAAATTTGTTGGCATATTCAACAATCTCCACCTTGACAACAATTAACCTGATACCTTGCTCCTTCTTTTGTTCATCACCTTTTCTACAAGCCAAGAGAATCCAAACACCATCGTAGCTTGTCTAATAGTACTGGTTTTGTGAACATGTCTGCGCAGTTATCTTTTGTATGCACTTTCTCAAGAGAGACTCCACGTTCATCTATGGCCTGTCTTACAAAATGGTACTTGATAGGTATATGTTTTGTTTTACTGTGGTAGGTTGGATTCTTAGCCAAGTGAATAACACTTTGACTATCGCAAAGTAACTTTACTTTGTCTTGCATCCTTCCAAACTCACCAAACAAACCTTTCAACCAAACTGCCTCTTTGCAAGCATGTGAAGAAACTACATATTCTGCTTCTGTAGTGGATAAAGCAACAGTGTTATGTAACTTTTACATCCAACTAATATCTCCACCTGCAAGAGTAAAGACATACCCTGAAGTCGACCTTGTCTTTTCCAAATCACCTGCAAAATCAGAATCAACATATCCACATGCTAATTCACAACCAATGTTATAGGTGATACAATAATCACTTGTGCCCCTCAGATACCGAAGCACCCATTTCACTGCTTCCCAGTGATCTTTACCTGGATTTTCCATATACCTGCTGACAACCCCAACTGCATGTGAAATGTATGGCCTTGTACTAACCATCACATACATTAGACTTCCTATTGCATTAGCATATGGTATTCGAGACATATATTCATTTTCTTCTTTTGTACTAGGACATAAACTTGAAGAAAGATTAAAACGGGAAGCCAAAGGGACTGAAACTGGTTTCACATCATTCATAGAAAACCTCAAAAGTATCTTTTCAACATACTTCTGTTATGACAACCAAAGCTTACCATTCCTCCTGTCTCTGAATATCTCCATGCCCAAAATCTGCCTTGTTGCTCCTCGATCTTTCATATCGAACGTCCTAGCCATCTGAGCCTTTAACCTGTTAACCTCAGTTATGATTTTGATTGCTAAAAGCATATCGTCAACATACAATACTAAGATAATGAACATGTCATTATTCATTTTCTTAAAGTAGACACAATGATCATACTCACTCCTTGTATAATTTTGACTCACCATGAAAGAGTCAAATTTCTTGTACCATTGTCTGGGCGACTGCCTCAGACCATACAATGATTTCTTGAGCCTGCAAACAAATTTCTTGCAACGATTATGAACAAACCCTTCAGGTTGTTCCATGTAAATTTCCTCATCTAAATCTCCATGCAAGAAAGTAGTCTTAACATCTAGTTGCTCCAACTGCAAATCAAGCAATGCAACTAATGCTAACACAATTCGAATTGAAACAGTCTTTACAACTGGTGAAAAAATCTCATGAAATTCAATACCTTCTTTCTGAGAATACCCTTTCGCAACCAGCCTTTCTTTGTACCTTTCTACTTTATCATCAACACCCTTCTTTAGCTTGTAGACCCACTTGCAACCTACAATTTTTCTGTCTCTTGGAAGTTCTACCAGGTCCCATGTGGCATTCCTCTCTAATGCCTTAATTTCATCCTTCATTACTTATTTTCATTTATCACTGTTAGAACCCTTCACAGCTTCTTGATAGCACGAAGGTTCATCATCATTAGTACTTAAAGAAACTGACGAAACAAAATCATCATACCTTCTTGGAGGAACTCTAACCCACGTAGCTCTCCTTAGGGAAGTTTGTGGCTCATCCACATTCTGTTGATTTTTATCATCAACCATGTCTTCTTCTGCAGGAAACTCTTCATGAACATCTTCAAAAACTTGTTAATGTTCACTTCCATCTGTATTTGAACTGGTTTCAAATTGAATCTGTTGATACTCGGGTACTTCTTCCTGTTTCATTTGAACATCTACATTTGATTTGATGAGAGATGATTCATCAAATATTACATCTCTATTAATGGTGATCTTATGGGCAATAGGATCCCACAACCTGTACCCCTTAATACTATCACCATATCCAACAAAGATAAGCCTTTTTTATTTTGGATCTAATTTAGAGCACTGATGTTTCAGAATTAGAGCATAGGCTTCACAACCAAAAACTTTAAGATTGGAATAATTACAAGGATTCCCTTTCCATACCTCTTCAGGAATCTTACACTCTATTGTTGTTGATAGTGATCGATTCACCAGATAACAAGTTGTAGTTACTGCTTTTTCCCACGGTTCCTGCTGCAAGTTGGCGTTACTTAGCATACTCCTTGCTCTTTCTAGAAGAGTCATGTTCATGCGTTCAACAACTCCATTTTGGTGAGGAGTATAGGCAGTGGTTTTATGCCTATCAATCCCAAACTCTTTGCAATTGTTTTCAAATTCCATTGACGTAAATTCATCACCATTATCAGTTCTTAAACATTTAATGGATCTACCAGTGCTCTTTTCCACTAAAGCTCTAAACTACTTGAAAACTATAAATACATCAGCGTTACTTTTCAACATATAGATCCACACCTTCCTAGAGAAATCATCTATAAAAATTACAAAATATGATGATCCTCCATATGAAATAGTAGGGGATGGTCCCCAAACATTAGAATGGATATAATCAAGGATTCCTTCACTGGTGTGTCTTCTGGTTTTAAATCTTTGCCTATTATGTTTTCCATAAATACGGTGCTTGCAGAAATCTAACTTTAAAGACTTTAGACTAGGAAGTAACTTGCGATCAAATAATACCTTCAATCCTTGTTCGTTCATATGGCCCAACCGCTGATGCCACAATTGAGCAGAATCATTGTCTTTCTCATATACTGTTGTCGCATGATCTGACTCAGCTCTTCCTTCTAATAGAAATAGGTTACCAACCTTCTTCACTTTCATAACCAATAGAATTCCTTTGTAGACCTTCATAACTCCACCTTGAACAATACTCTTATATCTTCCAGTGTTTAGGACTCCCAAAGAAATTAGGTTCTTCCTAAGCTCAGGTACATGTCTCACATCAGTTAGTATTTTAATAGTTCCATCAAACATCTTAATTCGAATGCTACCAATTCCCATAACTTTACATGAGATATCATTTCCCATGTAAACTATTCCATCATCTATAGACTGATAAGTAATAAACCAGTGTCTATGAAGACACATGTGGTTTGAAGCACCAGAATCTAATAACCACTGTTGATCATGACGTGAACCAATACTAATTGATAATACTTCATCAGTCATTCCTGAACCTGTTGTTGAACCTGTTTCGGTTGCATTTTCTTCCTTCGTCTCTTTTGGAGGCTTGTTGTCGCTTCCAACAGTCCTTATTTAGGTGTCCAGATTTTCCACAAAACCAACACTTAAGCTTGCTCTTCTTTTCCTTCGAATTTGACCGAGAGAAATCCCTCTAACCGTGTCCTCTTTCTTTAGTTCTGCCTCTAACCATTATCGCCTTAGATGTAGAGGTTTCTAGATTGGATTTCTTCCTTGTTTCCTCAGACAGCAAAGCTCCAATAATGTCATCAAACTCAATACTTTCTGTTGAACTGAAACTAATAGAGGTAACAAAGTGATCCCATGAAACGAGAAAATAACACAATAATGTAATTGCCTTATCTTCATATTTAAATTTCACTCCCATGCTAGTCAACTGAACTAAGAGAGTATTAAAAGTATTTAAATGACCAACTATTTTCGTACCTTCCTTCATGCGCAAACTGTACAATTGTCTTTTCAGGAAGATCTTGTTCGTCAAAGATTTCGTCATGTACATGCTTTCCAGCTTCGTCCACAGACTGACTGTTGTCTTCTCCGAGACAATATTGAATAGAACATCGTCAGCCAAACATAGGCATATGGCACTCAGTGCTCTCGCATCCATCTCATCCCATTCATCCTCTGTTATGGTCGCGGGTTGCTTTGTTTTTCCAAAAAACGCCTTCACCATGCCTTGTTGTATGAGCAAATTATGCATCTTCCAGATCTCGAAATTGTTCTTTCCATTGAACTTCTCAATTTCGAACTTAGCACTATGTATCTTTTCCATTAGAGAAAACATTCCAAAAAACACCACTTCTTATAATAACCAAGACCCTTTAAAAAATAATGTGAAAGAATAATGGTATAAACTCCACAAAGTTTAATAAAAAATTTAATCCAAAAACCTTTTACTAACCTCACCTTTTATTAAAAAGATTCACCTTTTAAAAAAAGCATCCAACTACTTGAATTTATGCATTTAATATAAATTCTACTTTTTAATAAAAAAAACTTTTTAATAAAGAATTCACCTTTACTTTAATTCCTCCACCTTTTTAAATTGATTATAATCATTCACTTCACATCCTTCAACCTTTAAAAAAAAATTCAACCTTTCATATAAACCATAACTTTGATTTATACCATGTTATTTTTTTTCAAAAGAAAAAACATTGTGCGGATGTTTTAGGGAGTCGCCGCACCTCACGATACAGTTGGACTGCAACTATTTGGAAATTTTTTCGTGCTTGAAGTGTCAACTAGTAGTCGTCGCGACCTTCGAGAGGAGA
The DNA here is from genome assembly GCA_000966675.3 of Picea glauca. Lineage (NCBI taxonomy): Eukaryota > Viridiplantae > Streptophyta > Pinopsida > Pinales > Pinaceae > Picea > Picea glauca. The sequence continues at coordinate 375,104 of JZKD02S2151033.1, forward strand.
GGCCCGCAGCTATTTGGAGATCGAGGCACGTGATTCCTAGAGCATAAAAAAATATATATATATGCTCCACGGATTTCCGAAGCTTATGCTTAATATTGCCAACAGATCTCGCCCCTCCTCCGAAGGATGACACCTACAATTTCTCCCTCAATTCACGATCTTGCACCAGGATTGGCTTGTTGGTCTCACAAATCTTTAACCAGAAACCTTTTGATACCATTTGTTATATTTGCAAATGCGGAAACACAAATATCATACAAGATAATCAATAAATAAGTAGACAAGAAACACCGCGATTTATGTGGTTCACCTAAACTTTGGGTTACGCCCACCAAGCATAGGTATCGGTTATTTTATTATTCAAATCAAGGAGATTACAACAACTCACTCACACTTTTGTCTGCCTCTACAGGCTTACATAAATAATGAACAGAATTAGAGTAATTACATAACTATTTTCAAAACTTGTATGCTCATACCAAATTGGTAGATTTGATTGAACAAACTACTACAAAATAGGCTCCACTAAATCTACTCATATCTAATAAATATGAAAAATTCATTGACATATTCAACAATGTCGAGAAGAAAAGGCATGAATTCCGCATCCATTGCATCATATGAGTTATTCTTCCTCCCATGGCGAGCCTCATTTTCAAGACTCTCAATGTTTGCTTGAGTTTCATTCATGGTGTTGTTGTAGAAATATTCAATAGCGTAAGTCTCTTTCTGGTGGATTCTCGACCGAGGCTGAGTACGGTGGATTCTACCTCTTTCCCTGAGCGCAGACCTGTCCATTAAGGTCCCGCGAAACTGGGTGTTTGGCAGGCAAAGGGAGCAACACGGAGTGATAGAAATGCCAAAGTTCGAGACCTTGCACGCTTTCCAAATCCAGAGCCTGCCATAGAATTTGTAACTGACATGAGGAGTCAAGCTCGCCATTATGTTAGTTGTTATTCCCCTCATACCATATCCTACATATCGCTTTGAATGCAGATCAAAGGTGTACATGGTGAATAAGATGTTGTTGAGGCTGAGTATCATCATTTGGAGCTTCAATTGAATTTTGAAGGTACTCAGTTGTCGAACCAAAGCCGAGAAATTGACGAGCGGCTTGTAATAATTGATGGAGGGCATAAGCATGTTTGCCAGCGCAAACCCCTTGGATGGCTTTAAGTCCAAGTTAATGTTGAGCATTGGAATGAGGCAGAAGGATGCCCCGTGGCATCTGGATATTCATGGCATGGAACCCCGTGGAATTCCTAAGGTCGAAGCTTCGGGAAGGGCTTCCAACTAGCACCTGAATCGAGGAAATAATTTATTATTTTATTAATACATACTTGATTGTTGTATTAAAAATTTATTAGGATATGTGAGTGAAATTCCTGAATTCTACCCTTGTTAAGCCCACAGAGAGGGAATCTTGTTTGGTGTTAAATTTATTCCTCATTTTCCACAAATTATAGTTTCATAAATTAAAAGTAAGACAATCATGTTTTATGAGTTCAAGTAGGCGAGATTCGCTGATATGAGGGAAAACCTTGAGCTACACTATCTTAGTTGTCAACTAGATTCCTAATTGGTTAATTGGTTAGGGAAGAGACTGCTAAGGGGATTGGGTTGGTGGAGAGTGTTGTAAAAAATAAGTTGATGATTTTTTTTAAATGAAGAAATGTGAAGAGAAGGGGTGTTGATATTCCAAGGAATACTAGAGAAAGAGTGAATTAGATGATTGAGTTGTGTAGTCATTTGTATTTTTTTATGGTGTTTGGTTTGTTGTTGAATATAATTATAGATTTGGAAAGAATTATGATCTTAAAATAATAACTTTGATCTTAAAAAAATGTATTTTTAGGTCAAAAACACCAAAATTAACTTTAAAATTGAAAAATGGTGTTCTCAAAATCATTTTTTTCTAGGGTTAAAATCACAATCTTTTGCAATTATGGCCTTAAAAACTCATAATGTTGTTAAGAAAATACTTAAAATCAACCTTTGAATTGAAAAGTGATTTTACTAGTAACAATTTATTTTTTTGAGGATAAAATTATAACTTGATTGAAACCATGACCTCAACGACCAATATCATTTCAACCCGAGTCTTAAAATCAATCACAAAATTGAAAAGTGGCACCACCAACATAATCCTTTTATAAAGGGTTAAAATTACAACTTGTTTGAAAGTGTAACCTTAACAATTGATATCGTTGCAACCAAAAGAAAAATCAACCCTTGAATTAAAAAATGATATTACCAATACACCCCCCTTTTTTGGGGGGTTAAAATTGCAACTTATTTGAAACTATGGTCTTAACAATTGATGTCACTGTAACCATAATTTTAAAGTCAATTCCCCAATCGAAAATAAGTACTTCCAATA
>JZKD02S2151033.1:391947-404771 GCA_000966675.3 Picea glauca
TTGTGTTTTAGACATGCCAATGAACAACACATACCCCTTACATACAATTCAGATAACATGTATGAAAGAGAATTACATTAGTAAAACGATTTGCAGGCTATGGTTTAGTACTATTCATATAAACCCACATGTTTGTAAGGGTCAATGATTCACTTGACTTTAGGCAATGTTGTATTAATTTATTTAACTTTGTTAGAGAATATCTATTAATTACAATTTATTTTATTTAATTCTAATGATTAACACTTCTAAATAAGTTTAAATGAAAATCAACTTAATTATTAAAATGAAGATTCTAAATAATTTCAAATTTTAAATGAAAACCAACTTAATCATTAGAAGGGAGATATTGGTATATATGTGATATTATTATTAAGTGTTATTACAACAAGTGGAAGAGATGTTTAAATTGTTTTTAGTTGTTAGAATATTAATTTAAAAAATGAAAAAAAAAATTACCACTTAAAGAAGTCAATGCTCTCAAATCTAGGATAGAAGAGATGTTCAACTCTTCTTTGATTGGTGCAATAGTAATAAAAATAAAATTCTCAAAATAGAAGAGATATCCAACTTAATTATAGGTGATGTTTAAATACAATAAAATCTTCAGATAGAAGAGACGTTCAACTCTTTTTTGGTTTGTGTGATAATGATAAAATAGAATTCTCAAATTGATGTGACAATAAAATAAAACCTTAAAATGGAAGATATGATCAACTCTTCTTTAATTTTATCATAGTCATTAAAAAAATGCTCAAAGCTAGAATATATATTCACTTCAAAGTTCACATAACCTTAATAAAATAAACTGAAAATGATTATAGAATCCTAAAATTCATAAATACATGTACTTTCAATGAAAAATAAAAAATTCTGGAATGTACATGTGTGCCACTTGTTTAAAAACATCGTAATGGTATTCCATCTTCAATTATTCGTTCATGATCAACTTTGGACATTTTCCATTTTCTAACTTTTATTATTATTATTGAACTTCTATTAACTTTATGCGCGCTGCACATACCAAATGACTATATTGACAACTTGTGACATCTAACTGATAGTCTTGAAAGTGAAAATGAGTATTGATTTGATGGATTTCTTGAAAAAAATATCCTTTCAATACAATGGATCATTTTTCATATATAAAACGTTATCATCAAAATCTTCTAATAGACTCATCTTTTGTTCTGTGCATCACATCAAATAATATTTCACATTTTCAGTGTTGTCTACAAGTGCAACTATGGCAAAGACATCTCCTACAAATAATTGGATATATTGGACAACAAATAGTTCGTGTTAGATTATCACACAAGTACATCTACAAGTTATTTGAAAAAAATTAAACATAAAAATTACCTTCTCTAACAAGATCACAAACTTTATCGCCATCAACTGACACTATAGTTTCATTTGATTCCATCTCCTCTGAGCTTGCAAGTGGAATTTTCCCTTTTACATTAAGTTCGGTATGTCTCAAAGCTTTAACATATTCTGGATTTTTGTTTACACAAATATCTAAAGATTATGTGTCCTCTATGTAAACTGAACAAAAACAAGACTCATTTCTTCTATCAAATGCAAACACATTTTGATAATGTTTTGTTTTAATTGAATGTATTTTTCATGTCCCAGGTATTGTACTGGCGTCATATGAGATTGATCTATTTACATCTTGGATTCCAACATACCAAAAAAACCTGCATAAGACAAGAACTTGTTAACTTGAAATCTCTCAAGAAAATGATTGAAGATTGAATATAAATTTAAACACGTTCAAATAAAAATATCATGTTTACATGTGTAACATTTATATATAGACACACCTGCACACATCCCTTGACGGATTATATTCATGGCTTAGCGCCATTTTGCACCATTCAACAACTTGTTCAACGGATTCAAATCAATCGGAATGATGGTTCATGTGATACCTTCGAAGTGCTTGTTTTACACATGCCCCTACATCGTCGTTCTCTCCTTTTCCATGACCAGTCTCAAAAAAATTCCAACAATGTTGGATGTTTAATTTTTTATGAAGACGACATAACCAATAGAATGATCGTGAATATTTGAACTAACCCTCACACCCATCTGACCATATCGAATGCCAATTGAATCCAATTTCACGTTCTTTCAATGAATCATAAAATTTATTAAAACAATGTTATACATAATGTGTGTCGTGTGCTCGATCATCACTTATATAAAAGTGATATTCTTTAATAACATGTTGATTGTCATTGGTGATTTCTATGTTATCAAGACTTCGTTGAGTATGTCTATATAGAACGTGGACAAATATCGTGACTTGATCAGAATGATAATATCCACTCTGTATTTCTTTTTGTACAGTGAATGTGTAATTCTCTACAAAATCAACTACAAACAAAATTGTCCCTGGTGGAAACACTACACGAGATTGTTTGAATTGTAGGTTTTTCCATCGAGCTCTATGTGAATGCTTAGTGTATTTATAAATTTCTTCCTCAAACTTCTTCAAAAAATCTATCACATAGATTTTTTCTACTTTAAAATCAATTCTTTTTGGAAATAACATTTGAAGAATGTGGAGCCGTGTTCTTGATATATTCATATCTCTTCTAATTGACTATTATATTAAAAAATGATTGATCATTCATTCAATATGATACTTTGAGTGAAACAAACTTTAATTTCCGCAATGATCACATTTCTTTCCATCAACACATGTTTTTTTGTAAAATAAATCATCACCTTCTCTTTCACATAGAATTTCAAATCTAAAAACATAGAATGTGGAAGGAGGAGGTGAACTTGGCCATAAATTTTTACGAAAATCCAAAAAAGTGTCGTAATACAACTCAAATTCCACATGATAACGACAACAACAAGTGTCACGAATAGTGATGGGTCTAACAAACCATGGCTTTTGTTGCACAAATGTATTGATGGAAATTTTAACTTCTTTGTGTTCTTCTTTGAACTTATTGAACAATTCTATTTGTGTCATTGGCAATATATGTTTTGGATGTTCTTCATATTGCTTTCGTGTTATTCTTTGTCGCAACATATCCCTTGTATGTGGTGAAACATGAGATTCTTCCAACCAACAATTACGGGCCAATTCTTTAACATTTTCTGCAAGTCTATCTTTGTAGAGTTGTCTAGAAATAACTGTCCAACAAGCCAGTTCATCATTTTCATCTATTTGCAATCAAAATTTTATATGTTTGTGCAATTTTTTTCTTGACGTTCCCATCGTTTTTTCCATGTGTCGTGTCAAATGATCTTTTATATTGCTAGATGAAATAACTGTTGTTTGTATCGCTCTACGTGCAACACTGACATCTTTTTTTCGAGATTTTCCAAAAGCTTTTAATACACTAGTTATATTGTCAAAGACATTCTGTTTCACCTTTGTATCTTTTGTCGACTCTTGAATACCCAATAATGATGTAGCTTCTTTTAACTTTCTTGACTTTATTAGACAGAGTAAAAGTTGAGCTTGTACTGCTATTGATTCATCTTTGAAAAAAGTATTATACATATTCTTAGTTCGATATCTTATATAATGCTTAGTTTTTTTCTTCCCAAATTTGTCAGTATCAACATTTTCTAATAGTTTATCATCAATGTTGATAGATTCTCCTGCATATTTCAATTTAAAGTATATATTAAAAAACAAAACCCGAACATAAATTCACTTTAAACTATATATACAAGTGTTCTTCTTCTATTATCTAAATTTATGTACATACCTATAGGTGATTCATTTTTTGCTTCAATTTCAGTTTCAACGTCTTCTGCTTCAATTTCGGTTTCAACGTCTTCTTCGACATTATGAGACAAATCTATTTATGTTTTTTGAAAAACATCAAATTGTAATTACAATCAATTATATTAAACAATATTTTAAATTTGAATTCTATACTTTTAATATAGACAATATGTGCAAGCATACCTGGTTGGACTTCTTCTTGTTGAAAATCTCTATTTACATTATCATCGTTTCTTTCTTCAATATTTGCACGTTCTCGTTTCTTTCTCCAATAATGCTCTTTCCTTTGTTCGTTTTAGTGAGTATCATCTCGAGTGTGATCAAATTTTCTCTTGCACAAACCTTTGTTTCCCATGACTTTTATAGTTATCTGTAAAAGATATGTTCAACAAATACTTCACCTTGAAAAAATGCTCAACATTTACCTTTCAACATATAAAATGTTATTCCAATAAAAACTTGAACAAACATCAATTACCTTATTCAACAAAAACCAAAAATATGATTCGAAACTTTGTTTAGGTGCTCTAGAAAACCATCATGTATCGATATTAATCCTCCGATCAAGCCTATGGAATAAAGGGAAGAAATAAAGAAAGAAAAGAATACAACTGCAATCAGTAATAAAAATGCTTTGAAATCCCTATCCCTGAGCTCATATATGTCCATCCATCCGATGAATTGTGTTAAATGTGTTTGGTCGAAAGCGTATTTATATGATTTGGCACGAAATGAAATGATAAGACGTGTATTTTCATTTTTTTTGACCGACGAAGTTCGATCAACACGCTTTCGTCCGAAAGAAGGTTTTTTCAGCCAAAAACCTTGGAAACCATTCAGTTTTGACGGTTTCCGTTAGAATTTAGTCTTTCGGCCGAAAACATGAAATTGGGATTGAAAACATAAACCAAAGAATTTCCCCAAGCTTACCTGAACTTCAGAGGTTGTGGACTCCTACAAATACTCAAAATTTGGTTTCACAAATGACACTAGCATTTGCAAAATTGAATATACTTTCAATTCCTATAATTTGTTTTCATTTTCATTACTTTTATCTAATTTTATTTATTTTAAAAAAAAAATCACTGCATAATATTTTCAACAGACATTATGATTAAGTGAAATGAAATATCCGTATCTCTAAAAATGTACAGTGAAAAAATTAGAAAAAATTATATTCATAATCCTTAAACTGTTATTTTCAAAAGGGTATATTTAGATTTTGTTTTTAAGTAAAAATTAAGATAGGTACAAGGTGTAGAAAAACATGTGTTTAAAATCTGCAACGTTTTCAGCTTGGTCAACTTAAAAAAATTCTAGAAATTATAATATTCATTCGTTAGATTCAAAATTATAGTCATAATAAAATAGAGTCTCTATAGATTGTTGCAGTATATTTCGTTTCTTAAAAACATAAGTTTAATAATAGATACATTGTTGTGGGAAAAAATAACTCATTATCATTCCTTTCATGTATAAGGAACATATTGTTAAACATTTGTCAAATTGACATATCAAATCTTGATAAAACAAAATTGAAAAATAGTCATTGGAAAGCTAACAAAATTCTTCACAATTTTTTTTTTTACTGTAAAGTGAAATTCTAAAAAAAATAAATACTTTTGTATGCTGAAAGTTGAAGAACTTGTGAAAATACAGTTTTTTTTCTCATCAAACAAGCAAAAGTGTTACCCATCTTCATGATTTTACCATTCTTTCTTTTCCACGAAGTCATGTCTGACCCCGAACTGAAACAACATCATGAAGTGCTCTTTCTGTCTGAAGCACTTCCATTGCAATCTGAATCAGTATAACTATATAGTCTGAAGTCATGATCTCCCATATAACAAAGATCATAATTCAACGTACCTTTAAAGTATGTCATCACATGCTTTGCAGCTACAAGGTGAACATGCATGGGCTCCACCAAATAATGACTTAAGGTGTTCACAACAAAGCATACATATGTCTTGGTATTCATCAGATACATCAACGAACCAATAATCAATTTGTATAGAGTAGCATCAACTAACTCTGACGAAGTATCAACCAGGAGCTTCAAATTCATCTCCATGGGTGTGGCCATGGATTTACATTCCATCATGTTGAATCTCTTCATAATTTCCACAACATACTTTTCTTGAATAAGTAAAATCTCTTATGGGCTCTGCCATACTTAAGGACCTAATAAATAGTGCATCGGGCTTAGGTCCTCGTTTCAAATTCAGCGGAAAACTTTTTCTTAAAATCTGTGATGAGATTTCTTCATCTATCAAGAATAAGTCATCTACATATAGCAGTAATATAACTGGTCCATCGTTCTCAATCTTGAAGTAAAGGTTGGAATCAACTTTACTCTTGGTAAAGCCCAAGCTCATCAGAAAACTATCAATCCTTCCATACCAAGCTCTTGGATCTTGCTTCAACTTGCTCCGCTGCAACTTAATCTGCACAATTATGTGCTAGCTCTGTGTGCTTTCTGCAAAGCACTATCTGTCTCACTACCTGAGAGTATGTACTCTACTCTCTCTGCAATTGTTCCTCTGGGACTAAGACTTTACACCTGCAACTACTCTGAAGCTTAGAATGATTGATCCATTCTCATTGTGGTTGTTGAACTCTAAGAGTAACTCCTCTACTCTATCACGACAACAACTTCATATGAAACTAAGAGTGGCTCAATAACCGACACCGAGGGTAGCTTATCCTCTTTCTCTGTAGGTGACTCAATCTTCTATTGTACTCATGTCTCCATGGCCCGACTAATGTACTTCACCAACTGGCACTGGAGATAACTCAATCTCAAATATAGGGATTGTCATACCTACTCCCTCTGAATCTCATATTGTGTCGGCTTATTTTAATGAATCATGGTTTTTTTGTCTATCTTCAGAAACACTGGAACTATTTCTTCAATTAATGGAACAAGTGTACCATCATAGTCTTCTTCCTCTCGCTGGGAGAATCCTGCGGACACAAATCAGATTTTCCATATCTTTGTATTGTTATCTGCAACATGCTTGATATGTTAGATCGATCTTGGAAGTCACCACTAACTTCTCTTCTGGTCTTAAGTCAAAATCCATATCCCAGTCCTTCTGACTGGATTCCTCCTATGTCATTGAAACAAGGGAATCTTCTCAGGAGATTTCATGTCTCCTAGAGGTCTCTGAAGCTACAATCTAGTATTCATGGCATTTGTCTGTCAATCCTGGAAGATGTCTCTTTTTCCCATCTGATCCTTTCTGAGATCAAGCTTACTCTAAGTCTTGATTTCTTATGAGTCTACAAAAATTTCATAGTCTATGCAGAATATAATTGGTGTTGAATACCAAGTCCTAATATGAAAAGTTGAGTTAGACTTCAAACAAATTATGCTTCCTGTCAAGGTGGCTTCATTATCCATTGACCAAGTCTATTGTGAGTTCTATTCTAATGTTTGATCATCTTTGGAGCCTTCTCCTCTTTACAATCAATCTCGATATGAGATACTTTGTATCTCAAGTAGCTTCTTCTTCATCTTCTTTGGTACATGGATGCATGCGATCATGCATACAACTTGGATAGTCTGCTCAATGTCTTATATAATATGTTGCTTCCTACAACCGTCACTATAGCTCCCTTAGGGTTATCACTTGTGACCTTCTCAGAACAAGAACAACAAGGGAGAAACAATAGACAAGGATAATACTCTTTATAATAATAATAAAAACAATAGTGAGAACACTCATCAGAGTAGCTCCTTCAGAGCTATCACTTGTGACCTATCTTTTACTAATTGAATTACTTGGGAAAGAAGAGAATAGATTGGAGTGACATTGAATTTGGCATGTCTATAGATGATAAAACATGTATTCTCCTAGGTTTTTTTCTTTTCACTACAAGGAAAACACCAATTAATGAAGGTTTGAGCAGAAATGCTTCTCCCTGTTCTATTTTTAGTGAAGGTTTCTAGCAAAGACAACTGAATGGAGGTTTTTGTGGAGGTTTTTTGGTGCACCTAAAACCTTCAAATGCACTAGTGGACTTTCGTAACGCACACTAGTGCATTTATATATTTAAAATGCACCACAAACAACAATTAAAATTTTTTTCTTCCATGCTAAATTTTTGTAATTTTTTTTTCTCATTTTATTTGAAAAAAAATTGTCATCAATGTGAACTTTTTTTGGAAACAGAACCTAGATGCATTTATAGGTCACACTAGATAGTGGTGCTCCATTGCATTCTAAGCACACTAGGAATTTGACTGTGAAAAGTGCATGAATTTATTATTTGATGCAATAAGGAATATAAGGGAGCATCACAACCAATGCTCCAATTTTGCTAATGCGCACCACACATGTACGGTAACTACACCAAGCAATCTGGTGCGCACTTGGATGATAAATCACACCCTCATAGTGCTATCCTAGTGATGGTGTTATCCTATTATGGTGGCACACCACCATTCATTTATTTTTTATTTTAATAAGATATGTAGTTCGTTGTTGTGTAATAGTAACACCTTTATCAATGTTACTTTGGATGATGAAGCACATTGTAAATGAAGTTTATCTTTTCTATTGGCAAATCGAACTGTGTAAACTATGTGTAACACTTTTTGACACTCTTAGTAGGAATAGTGGCACCATTTTCTAGTGATATGTGTTAATTCATGTGCACTAGTGTTTAGGTGTCATGGTGTTATCCTATGATGGTGGAGCAACACCATACCAATTTTTTTTTTTCATAACACGCAGTGCATTGTCGTGTAATAGTAACACTCTTGTCGATGTTATTGTGGACTCAAGTCAAGAAGGACCTAAACTTTAAGGGTATATGTAATTATTCTAGAATGTGTCATACACAAATATAGGAAACAAAGTGTGTAGAATATGGAGTGGAAAGGTTGGGCAAAGATCAACTTGTACACGGTTTCAATAAAACCGTTCCAATAAAAGGAATAAAAGGAAAAATAATTTGAGGTCATTTTTTATGAATTTTTGTAAGGTACCAGATGTAATATATTATGCAGAAACGAGAATATTTAGCAAATATCAATGGAATGGAAAAATATTGAGAGAGAAATACCATAAATAATACATTTATTCAAAGAAAGCAATGTTCACTTGTCTCTTCGAGGGGTCAACCTCCAGCAGAGTAGAGCTCTATTACAATAATTCTCAATACAAAGCTTGTCATGCATGCTTCTCTTATTTATACTAATTCTATCTTCTAAAGAACATTCTAAAGGAAAATCTTTCTAGAAGTGGAAGCTTCTATTATGTCTTCTTACATTGACTTGTTCTGATTGATTAAATAGGCCTTATTAACTAATGTCGGTCTTTATTACATGGAACACATATTATTCTACCTATGTGAAGGGTTAGGGAGGTTAGGTCCCTAACATGTCCTCCTCCTTGAAGAACAACCTTGTCCTCAAGGCTTGAGATGAGGAAATTGTTGCAGAATGGTGGTCGGCTCCCAAGTGGTATCTTTTGGATTTGTATCTTTCCACTGAACTAACACTTCCTTGATGGTGCGCTGACATAGACGACGCTCACGCTGGTCCAAGACTACTTGTGGTTGCAGCCAAATGGAACCCTCCTCATCCAACTTGGGGAGACTAGTCTGAGTTTGACACTTACTTTCATTCACTTTCTTTAAGCATGAGACATGAAAAACATGATGGAGCTTAGAATGAATAGGTAGAGCAAACTGGTAGGCCACAGGCCCCACTCGCTTGAGAATTGTATAAGGACCATAGAATTTGGGAGCAAGTTTCTGGCAGTGTTCAACTTTGAGTGAATTTTTCTTATAAGGTTGCAGACAAAGAAACACCTAGTCCCCTTCAATAAATCGACGTTCTGAATGACCCTGATCTACTTTTTGCTTCATGCGATTTCGAGCCATGACCAAATTTTCTTTGAGGGTACAGAGAATGGCCTCGCAGATTGTAACATTTTTGTCAACCTCTTAAAGCTTTGAGACACCTGGGATGTATGAGAGAACCGACGATGGATTTTGGTCATAGACTGCTTCAAAAGGAGTCATGCGCGTAGTTGTATGGTAAGATGTTTTGTACCACCATTCAATTAGGGGTAACCATTGATCCCACTAGTTTTGTTGGTCTGATGCAAAACACCGCAAATATGATTCCAAACATTTGTTGAAAACTTCAGTTTGACCACTAGTTTGGGGATGATAGGTTGTGTTGAGATGCATCTGGGTTCTCTAGAGCTTGAACAAATCTTTCCAAAAATTGTTGGTGAAAGTTGGATCTCAGTTAGAGACAATAGAATGAGACATGCCATGAAGTTTGAAAATATTATCCATGAAAATTTGAGCCACCGTGGATGCAGTGAATGGGTGTTGCAGAGCATAGAAATGAGCATATTTGGAAAGACGATCGAATACCACCATGATGACTGACTTATTGCTTGATTTAGGTAAACCTGCAATGAAATCCATAGAAATATCTCTCCAAATAGCGGGAGGAATCAGAAGTGGTTGGAGTGTTCCCGAAGCTTTGACTATTTCTCCTTTGTTGCATTGATAGACCTCACATTCATCCACAAAGGTGAAGATTTCATGTTTCATACCATCCCAAGAAAAAGAACGTTTGACCCGTTCATAGTTTTTGGTAAACCCTGAATGCCCAGTTGTGGATGAAGGATGAAGCTCAGAAAACACCATTGATTTAAGTTGTCCATGTTTGCTTAAATACAAACGACCTTTGTAGTGATTATCTTCATTGTGCCAAGAGTACCTTGGAGAAGTTGGATATTGGTGTTGCAATTGTTGGATCATGAGAGAAATTTTGCAGTTTTGTAGCCATTCCTAGCAAATAGCTTGGAGCCAATTTAGTACAATGAAGGAGAGGGGAAAGAGGGACCCTTCTTCTTCATACTTCCTGGAAAGAGCATCAACAACTACATTTTACTTTCCCTTATTGTAAATGAGCTCATAATCATATCCAAATATCTTGGTCACTCATTTTTGTTGCTCCGGGGATGAAATTCATTTTTCCAGAAAATACTTGAGGCTTTGATGATCGATTTTAATTTGGAAGTGTTCCCCCAATAGATAAGGATTCCAGAGATCCGCGGCATGAAAAATAGCTAAAATTTCCTTTTCATAAATGGATTGGCCCAAATGCCTCTCCGAAAGTTGTTTTCTAGTGAAGACCAAAGGCCTGCCATCTTGCATGAGAATGGTCATGATTCATTTCCCATAAGCATCACATTCTAGTACAAAAGTCTTTGTGAAGTCAAGCAGTGCCATGATAGGGGTCATGCACATAGATTCTTTCAAGGCATGTAAGGAGTGATCAGTAGCTGGAGTCTAAGTGAAAGCACTCTTTTTAAGGAGAGCAGTGATAGGGGCTACAATTTTTCCATAATTCTGAACCAACTTCTGAAAATAGCTCATTAAACCCAAAAAAACACACAAGCCCTTAAGAGTTTTATGGCGAGGCCAATCCTACATAGTTTCAATTTTCTTAGGATCCACCCTTACATCATCCTTGCTGACAATATGACCTAGGTACTTCACTTTTGAGGCTCCAAAGGCACATTTAGATTGTTTGAGGAAAAGTTGGTGTTGCGAGAGTAGATTGAGAACTTGATCCACATGGGCGAGATGGGATATCCAATATTTACTATAAATGAGAATATCATAAAAGAAAACTAAGACAAAACAACAGAGAAAAGGACAAAAGACGTGATTCATGAGACTTTGGAAAGCGGAGGGAGCATTACACAGGCCAAAGGGCATAACCAAGAACTCATAGTGACCCTCAAGAGTTATAAATGTAGCCTTGGGAATGTCTTATTCTTTTATACGGATTTGGTGATAGCTAGAACGAAGATCAATTCTAGTGAAGTACTGAGCACCAATCGATTCACCCTGTTAGCATCAGAAGTCACTCCTGGATTGCAGCAGGAGTAGAGCCCGACGCCCATCAGTTTTATGTCACGATTTAATTAAAAGGAGGTGGTCAAATGGAAAGAGACCCATGAAAGCAGCCTTGACTCAGGAAACTGGGCCTGGTATGTAGAAAGCAAGGGAGGTCTTGATCCAACTTCTATCAGTAAACTGATTAAGGGGTGGTAGATGGAAGACTTGTGAGAAGGATGAACAAGAATGCCTTGGGCGAAAGGCCTTCAGAAGCTTGAGGATGAAAAAATCAGAAACCAAGATCCTCTTGGTCCAGAGTTTCAAGGAGCTGAGGGGTGACTCGACTGGATCCTCCAATGCCAAGTCGTTCAACGCTAAGAAAATCACAGGAACCGATTAGAAACAATGCAACTGTTACAGTGATCCAACCAACATCATCCTATAACAGCTACAACTCGATTGGATCCTCCAATTCTGAGTTGTTCTAACATAATAAACAAAGAGATGGAAAAGAGGCTGACATCCATAAAGTAAGAAGTCTCCAATGCCTTATACATTAACTAGAGCGACCAGCACTGCATCAAAACTTTACAATCGGGAGCCTTGCTCAACCATCGATCCTTTCAAAAATGGAAAAAACGCCTACATATACTCAAAAACAACAACAGAAAAAACGAGACGTTGCATTAAAGAATTGAGTCTGCATGGCTTTTGACAGCCTGCCTATGTAGACTTTGGATGATCGTGCACCTATGACAGACGCCATCAGATTTCAGACTATCCTTCTATATGTGATTCGACGTCAATTAATCCTTTTCCGGACCTTCCTCTTTATGGAGGAGATGACACTTAACCACCAGCAACAACCGCCATAACTGCATTCTTTGGACTAGGGACGTCCTTGGTCAGCTCTGCCTTCTGGAACGTGTAGGTCTCCTAATGGTGCCACCTGGATCAGCCGAACAATCTTTCTTTGGGCGCTACTTCACTGGACTGCTGCGAGGGATCCCTATGGCAGATGTGGATGAGGGTGTGATGGGGGTTAAAGGCATGAACACTGTGGAGGTGATGAAGAAGAAATGGGAGTTGTGACATCAGCTGAGGAATGCCACACAGTCTGAATAAGACAGAGGAGGAAGGAGCATGGAGTGTGGGAGTACAGGAGGAGGTGACTGGGAAT
>JZKD02S2151033.1:405055-425698 GCA_000966675.3 Picea glauca
CCCCCTCCGCTTAAAGGTAGAATGGCGGGGGGCCTCCGGAATCCGCTCCTGACCGTAGATATGAACGCGCAGATCCTGGCCGCCCAGATCCATGCCCCCTTTAATTCCAACACACCCGAGTTTCATCGATGGATGGACGACTAAGATGACTTCGGCGCTTTCGCTAGGAAAATCCCGAAAGGCCCCACCTAAGGCTCAGATCTGCGCCACGTGTCCTTCAGATGAACGACCGAGATGGATTTGTCATTAAAAGGGGGCTACCTCCATTCCCGGGCTCTCTTATCGTGACCTAGTGCTAGGACCGTGGGCTCGACTTTGAAGGGCGCTTATCGACATTTTGGGGTTCGGGGTTTCGAGATGTAAAATGACGAGGAGCTCTTACCCCTTGAATCCTCGACTGCTAACATGACATGATCGCGCACCACGTGTCCTTTTGGATGGATAGTCGAGATCCTTCATGAATGTATATGGACGCTACCCATCGTGCTAATCACAACGCAACTCCACTAACCGCGATTTCCCGTCGACCGTCGATCTGCTCCTATGGACGAATATGGGTCGTTGACAACATAATTTCGCCCGCTCACTTGATTTTTAGCCTGAAATGGGGCTTTACGTGCTACGCTTGGGCATTCTTCATGCAACCTGCAGACCTGGATGCTCTCGAGCCCAAGACAAGAATTGTCGCTAACATTAGGCTCCATGGGGGATAGAGTCGTTCCTGTGATGCTCTAAGAACTCATTCCGCAGCTTCAGTGTCTTGCTGTTGGGCTATGGACTCAGGCTCAAAACATCCCGCTGCTGAAAATACAAGCCGAAAAATAAAAGCAACAAAATAAAGATACATGCTCAAAGGAGATTATTTATATACAATCCTAAACTAATAAAACACTTTACATGGGGCTAGGTGAAAGCAGATTTCCACCATAGCCATTCAAGCAGCTTCCTGGATAGAAGCTCCTTCCTTCTGTCAATGATCATCAGCAGATGGTGTAACTGTGACAGTAGAATGGTTACACTCTTCAACTCCTCCTTACAGGCTGGAGTTGAGATGAAATAGGGCGGCTCCAAGGCATAGGGGAAATGCCACTCCATGTACTTGTTGACAGGGTCATAGAATGAGTGGCCAATCCTAGAAAATTGGCGACAAACAGCTGCCTATGCTACACAGTTGTCCACCCGTGGCTGAATATCTCTGATAAGCATAGGTAGGAGGAAAATTGACGCAGGCTCACTGATCTCAGGTGGTGGATGTTCGTAGATTGGCTCTGGATAGAACATGAAATGTGCGCTCAGTCGTTCCTCTGGTTCCTCCTCCTCTTTTTCGTGCACTCCCCCATCTTATAAAAAGGGAACGGTGTCCCGATCCTTCTCTTCAATCCCAAATGTAAATACATCATGGGAAATCTCATGAAGGAAGAAAGAACGATCCTCTTCCACAATTGATTCTTTGTTTAAATCTAAGACAACAGGCCCATTGGGGGCAGATGCTAACGCATCCAAAAAATCTTCAATAATCTCTTCAAAAGAGTTGCTTAGATCATCCGCCTCGAAGACTGGAAAATCCTTGTTGTTGCCTTCAGATTCCAATTTTTCACACTGGGGAGTGGGGAATATCGCCTGCACCACTAGTTCACTCAGAGCACCATCCTCCTCCCTGGGAACTTCATCACTCTCATAACCCCCCCTGCTGCAGATGAATGGGGAGGAGAAAGGACAGAGCTCTGATCCAGGTCATCAGGATCATCCTCATAGCCTACGCCCGAAACAGCTTCATCCAGTATAGACTTGTGGTATCCCTCACTACAGTTATGACAAACTAACACAGAGGGACAAAACTCTTGGTAATAGGCGAAGAAAGCTGCATGAAACTTCGAGAGTGAAGAAATGCTAGCAGGGGGTAAAGAATTATACCATTTATGTGCATCCCTTGCTAACGAGAACATGAACATTTTCAATAATACATCCTCATGATGTATCTCCCACTGATGCATGAGTTCATGAAACTCACTGAGGTGCTGAGCAGGGTTGTCATCTTCACGCTTTCCAAATATGGGAAAATAATCGCCCCATTCATTCGGAGAGGGGACAACATTAGGAAAACCAGGAATAGCTGAAAAATTAAAAGGAGCAAACCTGCGAGCAAGGATTTTCTCCATATCGAACCAGTGGAGTCGCCAATCGATCCTTGAATCATGGAGTCGCCAGGTGAAAGATGCGCAGCTTCGAATGTGTCTGGTCCTTGTTCACCATCAAAGGCCAGATCCTAACGTTGTTGTTACCCCAGGAAGCTTCTCAGGCTGAGAAAGCAGCTACTAAAACCTTCTAGAGAAAGCTCCTTAGGGTCAGCTTTCATGTGTGCTAACAATAGCCACAACTGAAACAGTGATGTGGAAACCTTGGAGTCGCCACAGTGGAGTCTCCAGGTGCATAGTAGAAATCTTGAAGGGCTCTGATGTCTGATGCACCTTCAAAATCAGAGGCTCAATGTCGTTCTGCCCAGGGAAAATCTTCAACTTCGTGCTCGGCAACGGCGCCAGAAATGTTAGCGTAAGAAGTCACTCCTGGATTGCAGCAGGAGCAGAGCCCAACGCCCATCAGTTTTATGTCACGATTTAATTAAAAGGAGGTGGTAAAATGGAAAGAGACCTAGGAAAGCAACTTTGACTCAGGAAAATGGGCCTGGTATGTAGAGAGCAAGGGAGGTCTTGATCCAACTTCTGTCAGTAAACTGATTAAGGGGTGGTAGATGGAAGACTTGTGAGAAGGATGAACAAGAATGCCTCGGGCGACAGGCCTTCAGAAGCTTGAGGATGAAAAACTCATAAACCAGGATCCTCTTGGTCCAGAGTTTCAAGGAGCTGAGGGGTGACTCGACTGGATCCTCCAATTCCAAGTCGTTCAACGCTAAGAAAATCACAGGAACCGATTAGAAACAATGCAACTGTTATAGTGATCCAACCTACATCATCCTATAACAGCTACAACTCGATTGGATCCTCCAATTCTGAGTTGTTCTAACATAGTAAACAAAGAGATGGAAAAGAGGCTGACATCCATAAAGTAGGAAGTCTCCAATGCCTTATACATTAACCAGAACGACCAGCGCTGCATCAAAACTTTACAATCGGGAACCTTGCTCAACCATCGATCCTTTCAAAAATGGAAAAAATGCCTACATATACTCAAAAACAACAACAGCAAAAACGAGACGCTGCATTAAAGAATTGCGTCTGCATGGCTTCTGACAGCCTGCCTATGCAGACTCTGGATGATCATGTGCCTATGCAGACTCTGGATGATCGTGTGCCTATGACAGACACCATCAAATTTCAGACTGTCCTTCTATAGGTGAGTCGACGTAAATTAATCCTTTACCGGACCTTCCTCTTTATGGCGGAGATGACGCTTAACCACCAACAACAACTGCCATAACTGCATTCTTGGGACTAGGGACGTCCTCGGTCAACTCTGCCTTCTGGGACATATAGGTCTCCTAATGGTGCCACCTGGATCAGCCGAATGGTCCTTCTTTGGGCGCTACTTCGTTGGACTACTGTGAGGGATCCCTATGGTGGATGTGGACGAGGGTGTGACGGGGGTCAAAGGCGTGAACATTGTGGAGGTGATGAAGAAGAAATGGGAGCTGTGACATCAGCTGAGGAATGCCACACGGTTTGAATAAGACAGAGGAGGGAGCATGGAGTGCGGGAGTACAGGAGGAGGTGATTGGGAATGAGAGGGACACATGGCAGGAGACGAGAGGACGACAAGCTGAGGAGGTGCCATCTGGATGGAGAGAGGGAAGTTGGATAGATGACAAGGGAAAAGGGAGGCGGTAAGTGGAAAACAGGTGGCAACGGGGAGGATGATACCAAAGGTGACACGTTAGGCAAGGGGCCCCACAATAATAACACATCAATTTCGGACACCCCCTCCTCGATTAAAGGCAGAAATCCAAGCGGAGTCTGGAATGAAGCCTCAACCATTGATTTAGGCGCCCTGATCCTGGCCGTTAGAGAGTTGCGCGCTCAATTCCGGACCCCCCCCTTCGCTTAAAGGTAGAATGGAGGGGGGCCTCCGGAATCCGCTCCTGACCGTTGATCTGAGCGCGCATATCCTGGCCACCTAGATCCATGCCCCCTTTAAGTCCAATGCGCCCGAGTTTCATCGATGGATGGACGACTAAGATGACTTCGACGCTTTCGCTAGGAAAATCCTGAAAGGCCCCACCTAAGGCTCAGATCTGCACCGCGTGTCCTTCAGATGAATGACCGAGATGGATTTTTCATTAAAAGGGGGCTACCTCCATTCCTGGGCTCGCTTATCATGACTTGGCGCTAGGACCGTGGGCTCGGCTTTGAAGGGCGCTTATCGACATTTCGGGGTTCGGGGTTTCGAGATGTAAAATGACGAGGAGCTCTTAGCCCTCGAATCCCCGACTACCGACATGACATGATCGCGCACCACGTGTCCTTTTGAATGGATGGTCAAGATCCTTCATGAATGTATATGGATGCTACCCATCGTGCTAATCCCGGCGCAACTCCGCTAACCGCGATTTCCCACCGACCGTCGATCTGCTCCTATGGACGAATCTGGGCCATTGACAACATAATTTCACCCGCTCACTTGATTTTTAGCCTGAAATGGGGCTTTACGTGCTACGCTTGGGCGTTCTTCATGCAACCTGCAGACCTGGATGTTCTCGAGACCAAGACAAGAATTGTCGCTAACACACCCAATAGGTCATCAATGACAAGAATGGGAAATTTGTCTTTGATTGTGAGTTTGTTGAGCGCACAAAAAATCAGGACACATTCACCAAGTACCTTCTTTCTCGAGTACCATGACCACATGAGAAGAATAGGGTATGGTACTAGGAAGAATAACACCCTCTTCGAGCAATTCTTAAATGATTTTGTCAATTTCATTCTTCTGGGAAAAGGCATGATGATAAGGGAGAACATTGGGAGGAAGATTGCCCAGTATGAGAGGAATGGAAAGATCATGGACACCATGAGAAGGGGGAAGTTCCTTGGGAGTGGTAAAAATAAATTAGTGTCAAGAGAGGATAGAATGGAGGTCGGGATGCACAGAGGGTGTCTCAATGGCTTGAATGGAGTGGAATTGGGAAATAATTCCAGAATGACCTTTTTTGAGGAGCTTTTCCATTTGATGGGAACTGATGATCTCATGGGAGCCTGCTGTGATGCCTTGCAACTTATATTGTTGTCCCTCCTATTGGAATTGCATGGTTAATTCCTTAAAATCCATGAGAATGGGTCAAAGAGTGTGTAACCATTTAGCACCAAGCACAATGTCACAACCACCAATGTCTATAGCAAACATATGAGATTTCAAGTGATACTGACCAATTTGGAGCCACACATTTTCACAACATCCCCAACATTTCATGGAACCTCCATTGAGAATCATGATTTGAAAATTATTGACTACACGGATATAACAATTGACTTCTTGGGAAATGTGACAATGACTAAAGTTATGGGTGCTACCACTGTCAACAAGGATGATGACTTTATGATGCTTAATGTAGCCAATTAACTTGAGAGTTTGGGGAGTAGAGAAGCTAGTGAGGGAATTAAGTGAAATCACCAGTTCAACTTCTGGTGGATCAGAGGGTGGAGTCAGATCAGTTGGTGGTGGTAGCTCATCCACAGGGGAAACAACTTCCTCCTCTTCAGAAACATCCTTAGTCATGGCCATAAAAATCTTTTGTTCCTTAAACTTGTGCCCTGGAAAATATTTGTCATCACAATTATAGCAAAGACCCTTGAGTTGGTGTTCAACCATTTCTTCCCTGGTTAATTTATGGATCTTGAGGGTAGTTGTAGGAGGGGTGGGGTTGGTTGGTTTAGGGCGAGGAAGAAAGGATGGTTTTATGGTTTGGGAAAAGACAATCTGTTGTGCTTCCTTGGCTCATTGATTAGATTGCAATCACGTCTAGGGGCATGCCATGAGAGCATGGGCACAAATTTCATCTTTTAGGCCACTGATAAAGCATTCTGAAAGCCAAGTGCTCAAACATGGCGATAAAGTCTTCCACTGTCCCAGACTGCTTCGACTTGGTCAAACAACCTAAATGGTGGGTGTCAGAGTCAAATCGATCATAAATATCTGCAACAAACTGTGTCAATGCAACATACCCTTGGCGTGCCTTTCTATGCCATTGCCACCATTTTTAGTGTTCTGAATCCAGATGTAGGATACCATAACAAAGCTTGGCTAAATCATTAGTAATTCCATGCAAAGAGAAATAATGTTACATTTGAGTGACCCAGCTTGTGGGGTCTAAGACATCAAATTTGTTCACCTCAATTCTAGGAAGGTGTAGGTCTCGAGGAAGGTGGGCGGAATGAGGACATTGGTAAAGGGAAGATTTGTTGTCTTCCTGATCAGAAGGTTGTTCAGAAGATGTAGGGTTCAGGTAGTGATCCATCAATTGGTCGAATGTGTCTTTGATGTCTTTGGTGTTCGCGCATTGGTCTTGGAGGATCTGAACAAAGGAATTGATCTTGCTAATGTTGGAATTGAGAGTCTTGATGTCCTCCTTGTTCTGGAGGTTGTCAGAAATCAAGGTATTGAGTTCTTGGGCACGGGTGGTAGCCATTGGGGTAGAGGCAAAAATGGGCAGGTGGGTCCGCACATAAAATTTTATAGGTGATGGGTATCATTGTAGATGGGGAAAAAAGAGGGAGCAAATGGGATAGGTGGTAAATAAGGGTGGGTGGGACCACAGAGGAAAATGGTGACAATTTATAGGTACCATGATGATCAGGGTGAAAAGGGGAATACAATGGGATAGGGCCCAAATAAGGTTGTCAGGAAGGGGGCCAGGTCCACGAAAAAAAAGAAGTATTAAAATGATAGGTATCAAGGTAATTAGGGAGAAGAGAGAAATCCAATGGGATAGGTCCCAAATAAGGGTGCCGACGGGACCACTATACTCGGGTTTTTTTTTACTCATGCGGAGTTATATTCCTATATGAATAATACTACAGTGTTGAAATGCCCAAATTCTTAACATGAAAAAATGTGTAGTAGTTTCACAACCAAAATGCAGGAGGCAAGGTTGCACGACGATAGATCTTGTATGTTTCGTTTCTGTTTTGTTTCCATCCCAAGGGTTAGGGTTTTCAGGGTTCCTACAGACAAGGGTTTTCCCTGTGCTATAGCTCTCTGATATATGTGCGGGGTCAAACAATAATACTCGACACAATATCTCAAGGAACCAACTAAGGAAGCTAGATCGTACACTTAGTCATACTACACGATTACCCAGGTACTAGAGAGTATCTTCCCAAGTGTTATTCTCAGTGGCACTATAGCAGTTAGGCAGTCAACCGTTTGATCTATAGTGGGCTTCAGAATGCCTAAGCAAGTCTGTATATAGGTGTTGTCTAATACACTACCACTTGAAGAGATATCAACAAGGGTTACAAGGGTGTTCAATAACGTGAGCTTAAAAACCTCTTGTATTCCATGTGTGTATGCTTCCCCGAACGCGGATTTATGCGTTGAATGACATATCATTGTAGTTTAAAGACGTTGAAACACATCTCTACCCTGGGAAAAAAACAACAACAACTATAATTCATGCCCAGGAAAGTGCTCTGGTGCCACTTGTAAGGTACCAGATGTAATATATTAATATTGAAACAACTCTCCGATAAGCAAATTTTAGGGAGATTGAGATCGATTTATCTGAAGTTATTGTAGCAGACTTTAATAATTTAAGGTTTTTTCTAATGAAACAATCATCGATCCTATTTTTATAATTCATTGATTACACTTTGAGTAAGACAAAATTGAACTTTTAAATATCCATGGGTTTTATTAGGAATCAAGGCCATCACTCAGATTTTGAAGGTTTGTTTTTGAGATATGGGACTTTAGCTAGAAGTAACTTGGTACTCTCTTCCAAAAATTTAAGAATTTTTAATAATATTATAAATACTTTACATATGTAAATAATAATTAAGACATAAATAATACAAATTAAAAGATAGCTAATAATAACCAACCAATTCCATTTGAGGGAACATCACTAGTATCTTACAATTTATGGCTTGTTTAAACTTTCCAACCCTGTCATAATTAACTAATGACCTTATAAGTTATGAACTAGGTTGGCCCAACATGCTAATTATGGTGACTTCAAATATCATGAAATTTGAAGTAAAATATACAAAAGATCCTTCAATCATATACAAACTTTCCACATGTGATTTTCTTGTAATAGAATCTCAAATGACATCATAAAAAATATAATTTTCCATGTACACTCTACTTGATGTGGTTGCAAATGGTACATAAACTCAAATCTCAAGGTGCCGACTTATTTCATTTTTATTAGTCCTTGCTGGGACTATAGCAATGAGTTTGTTATTGATTTGACATTAATTGGCCTTTTATTTTAAATTTATGTGTGAAATGTAATGTTTAACTTAAGAAAACAAATATATATTTTTTGATATAACAAAAATATTTATTTTTCTTATTACTAATTGATTAATATATTTCAAGTCTTATTGCTGCCTTCACGTATTTCAATACTTCAAATTAATTATATAATCAATAAAAATTATTATAAGTTCTGTGCCCACTTGTTATTATATTTATATATTATATTAATGATAGTAGCTGTCTCTGCCAAAGCTTAATGTGTGGCTTCAATCCGTTTCTCATTAAAAATGACTAGACGTTTCTGAAGGTACTACAGTGTACATGGTTTACTGATTGGATGTGGATTTCACGGCAGGCTACCGGCTGTGACAGCGAGGCCCAAGTTGCTTTGGAATTTGCCGAGTGACCTCTGCCACACATTTTAAAAATCTTTTTCATTAAAAAACTAACACTAACACATATGTAAGTTGATTTAAAGAAGTCAAATTGTTGGATGTTGATTAATAGGTTTAAAAACACTTTAAAAGAAATAATAATTTTCTATAAGAAATCTCTCTATATCTATATGAGTATATTATGTAACCATTTTAAGAGGATTTTAAAGTTTCAATATTTTTGAAGTGCATTTTTTAATGGTCTCTATCATTATATATATATATATGTGTGTGTGTGTGTGTGTGTGTATGTATGTATTTATTTTATGACAAATTGACAATTATTTAGACAGTTTAGCTAGTTAAATGATGCCATCTAATTACATTCCATTTCCAAATCTATTTGGGAGGGACTAAATTGCCATGCAACCCTTCTTCATACTAATTTTATCTTCTAAAGAACATTCTAAAGGAAGATCTTTTTAGAAGTGGAAGCTTCTATTAGGATTTCTTACATTGAGTTGTTCACATTTATTAAATAGGCCTTATTAACTAATGTTAACCTTTATTACATGGAAAATATATTATTTTACCTAGGTGAAGTGTTTTGGAGATTACATACTTAACAATTTCTTTTATGAATAACAACTTCATAAATTTTGGAAATTAAAATCATTTTTAAATATTTATCATAAAAAAATCTTAATTCTAAATATTTTACCTAATAAATTTACATTTTTTTTCAAAGATTCTTTTTAATACTTAATAAATATTAATTTGATTTTGATTACTTTGTATCTTATAAAACAATACTTTATTTCTTATTTTTAAAAGAAACAATTTATAAATATTAATATAATTAAAATTATTTTTTATGAATTTAAAATTAAAACTTTATAATTTGTATGAATTTAAAATTAATACTCCATTTCTTATTAAAAAAAAACAATTTATAAATATTAATAGAATTAATTTTTTTTTATGAATTTAAAATTAAAACTTTATAATTTGTATGAATTTAAAATTAACACTTCATTAAAGTGCGAATATAAATTAAAGTGGAATAAATATATTTGATTGTAACAAAGTAAAAATAAATGTCAAATTATCTTAAAAAAAATTCCCAATTCATTTTACCAACTTAAAAAAAACCTTTATTTACATTAAAATACTCCTATCACCTTTATACTAACTAAGTTAAAAATCAATAACTTTATTAACATTTAAATACCTTAAAATTAACAATTTTATTACACATCTCAAAATTAAAAAAATACACATACATACAAATAACATCACATAAGATCAACATTATAATGTGTATCATACACGAAACGTACTCTCATTCGTACCTATAGCTCTTGGATATAAGTAAACATCAAGCAACTTCACACCCCATAAAAATCATTTTGGACCCTATGAATATATGATATTTTAAATTATTGTTCATATTTGAGTAATTTTGTATATATTTATATTTTTTTCTTTACAATTTTGCAAATATTATATTTAAATTTAAATTATTTGTATGTTAATATGTGTTTTTGTTCATATTTGAGTAATTTTGTATATATTTATATTTTTTTTTTTACAATTTTGCAAATATCATATTTAAATTATTTGTATGTTAATATGTGTTTTTATTGGTCCCAGATAAATTATTTGTATGTTAATATGTGTTTTTATTGGTCCCAGTTAAATTATTTGTATGTTAATATATGTTTTATTGGTCCATTTGAGAATCGAGTGTTAGTGCTTAATAATGTATATAAAGAAATAAAATAATTATTTTTTATAATATTTAAATTTCTTTTATACAATATGTTATTGGCTAGTTAATAAGTTTCAGATCTAAAACCTAAGTTTTAACCATGACATTTGTTCAAGTCTTAATATGTATTGAATGCATTAACATACATAGTTTCGGTTGAAAAGAACTATACAACCATTGCCTTCTTGTCATTGTTTTCTCTATGCAACCATTCCCTTCTGGTTTCATACTCTAACTTGGGCTTTTTCTATATCTTCATCGCTTTCTGGCTCCATACTCTGACTTGGGCTTCTTCTATATCTTTGTAGGTTCCTAAAAAACACTAGTTCAACAACAATTGAAGCTTTGGTTTTTTTGTTGCATTGGTCGTTTTGTTGCAGTGACTTCAATTTGGAGTTCAGTGAACTTATCATACTTGTGGCATATCTCAATGACTTGGTCCTTCAACTTATAATCATGTCCTTGTAGAGATTGAATATATTAAGACCAAATTAGTTAGAAGAAGCTATGTTGTATAAATGATACGTTTTCTTACGACTCCAAATTATACTCGAATTGGAATAAATAGATATATGCACTTGTCTTTTAAAAATTTATATGTGATTTCGCCCTTAATTCTTCCTTGAATCTCCCTTTGTGACTTTATTATCC
Organism: Picea glauca; assembly: GCA_000966675.3. NCBI lineage: Eukaryota > Viridiplantae > Streptophyta > Pinopsida > Pinales > Pinaceae > Picea > Picea glauca. The sequence goes on from JZKD02S2151033.1 coordinate 416,282, forward strand.
ATATGTGACTCTACTTTAACCATCCATTTGTCATTACAAAGTATTGCAATAACCAGGCAAAAATCTCACACTTCAGCATTATCATATTTTTCCAGGATCTCCATGGATTTGAGCAAGGCATCTAGGTCTCGAGTGTCATTGCTAACATAGCATTTAGACAAACCAATGCTCACCCCTAAACATACATCACTTATGATGCAACACCCCCACCTCAGTGGGTTCTATGCGACCTCCTAGTCTTTGGATCGTTCCTTATCTTCCCCTTGAGTCGAATTGACTCTTTGATTTCCTACAGAAATCTCTAACACGCACGGGTGTGCATCCACAGGTCCTTATGAGTTACGCCTGTGCAAACAAGCACTAAGCGCCAACTCTCTCCCTCGTGATCATGAATATGACCACAGCCTTTACCCAAGCGGATATTTCATCTTTTGTGACTTCGCGATTCCAGATGTGAGCCCCCTTGACTCAACAATCCCCAAAACCCAAAAAGGCCAACGGGGATTTGATTCCTTTCTTGACTTTTCTTTGATGTGACCTCTGACTATGAGTTGGGGCCCAGTCTTTTCGGCAACCGAGATTTCGCGTATTGACGTTTTTCTATGCAACAACTCCTTTCGATGACCTCCGAAACCACGACAACCCCTTACCACAGATCAACGGCTCTCATCTACTCGTGATCTGACGGTCCTAGTTCTTTTGGGACTTCGTGAATCAGGAGTTCACGACTCTCGACTCCGAGTCACAACCCTCTCCACTTCCCGAATTCTGAAATGATGAAATTCAAGGACGTGAGATCAACGACCCTCATTGATCCAAATCCAACGACCACTATTCCTCTTGAGCTTATGAGTGATGAGAAACATTCAACCTAAATCTCTCCACTGGCCTGCAGGATCCAACGGTCCACGACAAATCGACGCTTCTCCTTGAGGCGACTCCACCGTCTGTTCTATCTTTTGATATTCCTTCGCTGAACGCTCTGGCGTCAACTCTTCTGAGCTTCCTTCCTGTTGAGTAACTTTGCCACTCACCTTCCCTTGAAATCTTCAAGGTTCTTTCCCTCTTGATCTTTCTGTCATAACCTCAGGGGTTTCCTTAGGGATCTTGCACGCACTCCTTGCGGCATTCACAAATAACCTCTAGTTATTTGATCCTTAGACTCTGTGCACTCCTTGCAACAATAGTCCTTCAACCTTCCTCCTCAGTTGATAAAATCTAAGACTTCAATCCGCCTGTGCACGCCTTGCACAAATTTGTGCTATCTCTACACTTCTGCTAGTATGAGGACAACGGTATCTCTCCCGAGCTTTCTGAGATAAAAACTCAGAACTTCATCGACACACACCTTGCGAACGTTCACTGCACTCTTTGTAGGATTTCTCAGGAAGAGAAACAATTGAAACTCATTATTTTCTCCTCACATATTTCATATATTCAACATGAATTCAAGAGCATTCATACACACACAACATTAAAATAAATGCATTACAGAGAAACAAAACACTGTAAACATACCATTCAACAGATGTAAACAGTAAGCATAATAACACCATGAAATTGAGTCAAAGCATTCATATATTAACTCAAGTGTTCCTGTACATGGATTCTTCTCTGTGTTCTTGCTCTCTACAACTCTACAGCTTACAAAATTCTGAATAATCCACAATTGGGAATGATACAATGATACAAGCGAGGGTGTATTTTATGAGTTTCCCCCCCTACATCTCTAAGCTATCTAATTAGACTTAAAATCTACCTACTTTACATTCAATACAAATAAATGCCTTCATATCCGATAGATGAGAGCAACGCTCAAGATCTGTTTACAATCTCCAAAACATAAATGTAAATACGCTCCCCTAGCTATTACATTAATGTCTCTTTATTTAAATTTGAAACATTTTCAAAATGTGTGCTGGTGTGTTTCCAATTGTGTTTGCCTTCGCGCTTGCTTTGCTAGCTGCTTACGATGCTCCTACATCATACTCCTCTAGCTAGAAAATTCATGAACTCCTATTCATGAGCTCCTACAAAGTTTGTCCATGTCTTTGGATATCTGCTTCGCTCTCCCAACTGGCATATTCAATCGGATGTCTTTTCCATTTGACCAAATATCCAAAGTATGTTTTCCTTCGGGTCTTTTTCCCGATTCTTTGATCAATAATCTTTTCCATCTGTGGCCTTTCAGCGACAGGCATCTGTTTAACCCATTGAACTTCCTTCTGATTCTCTTCTACTCCTGTTTCATCATCCCTGTAAGGATACATAACTGCTATGTTGAATATGGGCGATATTCCTACCCCATCTGGTAATCCAATCTCATAAGTGTTTGCCTAAAACTTTCTTATGATTTTACATGGCCCAATTTTCTTCATCTTCATCTTGTTGTATGTTCCCCTTGGGAACCTTTCTTTTCTGAGATGCGCCAAAACCAAATTGCCTACTTCAAACTAAATTTCTCTTCTGTGTTGATCTGCTCTGCGCTTATATTCTTGATTTGAATTTTGCAATCGCTCCTTGATTTTGTTGTGGAGCTCCTGCATTCCTGCTGCAAAATCCTCTGCACTAACACTTCTGAATTCACTCTTCTCTAAGTCTCTCAACTCGGATACTCCTCTTGGCTGCATTCCATACATGATTTGGAATGGGCTTTGTCATGTACTCCTGTTTGGTGAATCGTTATATGCAAATTCCGCTTGCGGCAGAATCTGATCCCACTGACTGTGATGTTCAGCCACCAAACTCCTTGATAAATTTCCTAAGCTTCAGTTTACTACCTCAGTCTACCCATCCGTCTGAGGGTGATATGCTGAGCTAAAAGATAAATTAGTCCCTAGCCTTTTCCATAGGGTCCTCCAAAAATGACCAACAAATTTGGTATCCCTGTCCGATACAATATTCTTGGGTAAGCCGTGAAGTCTAAGAACTTCTTTGAAAAATAGATTTACAATGTGAGTTGCATCACTAGTTTTCTGACATGGAATGAAATGTGCCATTTTGGAAAATCTATCGACTACCAAAAAGATTGAGTCACACCCTCTTTGTGTTCTTGGTAGTCCTAACACAAAATCCATACGTATCATGTCCCACAACCTTTCTGGCACTGGAAGTGGTTGATACAACCCTATATTCTGTCTTTTCCCTTTTGCATGCTGGAAAATTCTGCATCTGTTCATGAATTTCTTGACATATGTCCTCATCACTGGCCAATAATATGATCCATTTAGTTGCGCAAAAGTATTATCATGGCTGAAATGTCTAGCCAATCCTCCACTATGCTTTTCCTTCAGAAGGTTCTCTCTCATAGAACTCTTTGGAATACACAATTGATTACCCCTGAACAACAGTCCATCCTAAATCATATATTCAGTCCATGCGCTTCTATCTCTGAGAACTAGATTCTCACATGCTTCATAGGCTTCTTTGAAATCTGCATAATCTCTATACACATCCTTGAGGTTGTCAAAACCTAAGGTCTTCACTCTGAATTCCTGCAGAATCAAACATTTCCTACTCAAAGCATCAACAACTTTGTTAGCAGTTCCAGAAATGTGTTTTATAACAAAAGTAAAATTATGCATGTATTCAACCCATTTTGCATGCTTCTGGTTCAATTTTTCCTGTCGATTTATGAATTGTAAAGCATGGTTGTCGCTATACAAGACAAACTCTTTCGGAACCAAGTAATGCCTCCATTTTTTCAATGCATGTATGACTGCATAAAACTCCTTGTCATACGTGGAATATTTCAGCTTTGCATCTTTCAGTTTTTCACTGAAGTATGCAATCGACCTGTTGTCTTGGCTTAAGACTGCTCCAATTGCAAATCCACTAACGTCACATCTCACTTGGAATGTCTTGCTGAAATCTGGCAAAACCAGAACTAGTTGTCCAATTATGTTCTCTTTCAGCAACTTGAAACTCTTCTCTACTTCCTCTGTCCAATGAAAAGATTTGTGTCTTTTCCTGACTGTGTCCATCATTGGTGCACATATCTCACTGAAATTTCTGATGAATTTTCTGTAAAAACTAGCCAATCCATGGAAGCTTCGAACTTCAAAGATACTTTTCGGTGATGGCCAATCTTTGATTGCCTTTACTTTCTCCGGATCCATTTTCAACTCGTTCGAAGAGATCACAAAACCAAAATAAATGAGTTATGTCTTCATGAAAGACGACTTCTTCAAATTGATCAACAATTTCTCTTGCTGTAATCTCCTCATCACTGCAGCTAAATGATTCAGATGTTCTTCTTCAGTCTTACTAAAGATCAGTATATCATCAAGATATACAATTACAAACTTTCCGATGAAATCTTTCAAGACTTCGTTCATTAGCCTCATAAAAGTAGTGGGCGCATTCGTCAAACCAAACGGCACGACAAGCCATTCATACAGTCCTTCATTCGTCTTGAATGTTGTTTTCCATTCATCAACTTCCCTCATTCTAATCTGATGATATCCACTCTTCAAATCAATTTTTGAAAAAAACTATGCTCTGTTCAAGCAATCCATCAAGTTATCCATCCTTGGTAAATGAAATTTGTACCTGATGGTGATTTTGTTTATAGCTCTCAAGTCTGTACACATTCTCTAGCCACCATCCTTCTTTGGGCTTAACACTGTAGGTATAGTGCATGGACTCAAGCTTTCTCTAACCAATCCTTTATCCATCAAATCCTGGACTTGTCTTTTGACTTCTTCATTTTCTCGTGGCGTCAATCTGTACACTGCTTTGTTTGGTAAACTCACTCCAGGTATAAGATCAATGTGATGACTTATGCTCCTGATGGGCGACAACGAACAAGGTAATTTGTCCACCACTATATCAACAAACTCCTCTTGCAGTTCTTGAATTTCCTCAGGTAGATCATATATCTTGGTACAGGTTAGAATGACTCTAGGCTTTCTTACCACGACAAACTGCATTTCTTCATCTTTCTTGACTTCACCAAGAAGTTTCTTCCCACTCATGAGAAGTATTGTATTGTTGGCTTCTGCTTTCACCTCCTTGTCTCTAATTGGCAGTAGTATATGTGTTCTACCATTCTTTTCCAAGGTGTATGTGTTCCTTCTCCCATCATGAACAACATTTCTGTCATATTGTCACGGTCTCCCCAACAAAAGATGACAGACATCCATGGGAATAACATCACATAAAATTTCATCCTTATATCCCCCTACTTAAATTCAACTAAGCATTGTTTAGTGACAGTTACCTAATGTCCCTTTTGCAACCACAAAATCTTGTATGGGCTCGGATGTGAAACTGTCTCTAGCTCCAGCTTCTCCACCATTTCTGTGGATACTAGGTTATCTATTCTTCCACTGTCCACTATTACCTTGCATACCCTGACCTTGGTCTTGCAAGCAGTTCTGAACAAACTTTTTCTTTGGACTGGATTCTCTATCTCTTTCTCTGGTTTCAAGAGAATTTTCCTCATCATTAAGGATCTTCCGCTTTCTGCATCTTCTGCCTCAACATTTCACTTCTATGCTTCTGAAATGTGAGCTTTGCCTCCATCCCTTTTTCTATCAGGGCATTCGAAGGATTTATGTCCGATCTTTCCACAGACAAAACATTTTATCTCACCTCCTCTTCCTCTTCCTCTTCCTCTTGCTCGTGGAAAAGCGTTCTTGTCGGTATATTGTCTCCCCTGTGAACTTCCTCCTCTTTCAGGGTGAGTACAAGGTTTCTTTTCTTCCTCCTTCGGCTTCTGAGTTCTGTCCTGGGAAATTGCTTTGCCTCTACTCTGACTTCGACCTCGACCTCTTAGACCTTTCTTTCGGGCTAATTTATCTTTAGCCTTCAGAGCCATTTGATAAGCATCTTCCACATTTCTAATTGTCATCATGCTTATTTCATATTGAATGTCATATCTCAGACCATTCATGTATCTGGAAACCTTTTCATCATCACTTTCTCGATGACCTGCTTTAATGTTGAGCCTGTAAAACTCTTCAGTGTATTCCTTCACTGTCGTCATCTTCTGTCTCAAGTTTTTCATTCTTCGAAATAGATTGATTTGGTAATCTCTGGGTATAAACTTGGCTTTCATTTTTGCAACCATTCTATCCCATTTTTTTATTCTTTGTTTCCCTTTGCAACACCTGTCAGCCTGCAGTTCATCCCACCACAGTGTTGCATGCCCTTTCAATCTAGTGACATCATGTTTAACTTTCTTATCTTCCTCGACATCCTCATAGTCGAAGTATTTATCCAGAGCCCTAAACCAATCTATTATCTCTTCAACGTCTAAGTTTCCTTCATACATCAGAATGTCCATCTTTGCTCTGGCTCTAATTCTTGTAACAACTCTGAATAGACGTTCTTCTGCAGCATCTTTGGTTGCGACTTCTTCTTTTTCTCTAGCCTCATTTTCGCTTTCGGCTTCACTGACATTTTCAGCATCACTGTCTGTCTCTGTGCTGTCTCCATAGCATCTAATCGAGCATGTAGTTCTCTCATTTCCCTTTCCGCATTTGGATCAGGCATTGCTTGTTCTTGACGTCTTCTTGGAGGCATTGTTTCAATCGGTTCCCCGTAGAAAACAAAAAGAAAGTTGTAGGCTATGCTCTGATTCCACACTAATGCAGCACCCCCACCTCAATGGGTTCTGTGTGACCTCCCGGTCTTAGGATCATTCCTTATCTTCCTCTTGAGTTGAATTGACTCTTTGATTTCCTGCAGAAATCTCTAACATGCACTGGTGTGCATCCACACGTCCTTATGAGTTACACATGTGAAAACAAGCACTATGCGCCAACTCTCTCCCTCGTGATCACAGATATGACCACAACCTTTACCCAAGCGGGTATTTCGGCTTTCGTGACTTCACGATTCCATATGTGAGCCCCCTTGACTCAATAATCCCTGAAATCGGAAAAGGCCAACGGGGATTTGATTCCTTCCTTGACTTTTCTCTGATGTGACCTCTGACTATGAGCTGGGGCCTAGTTTTTTCGGCAACCGAGATTTTGCGTATTGGAGTTTTTCTATGCAACAACTCCTTTCGCTGACCTCTGAAACCACGACAACCCCTTGCCACAGATCAACGACTCTCTGCTACTTGCGATATGATGGTCCTAGTTCTTTCGAGACTTCGTGAATCGGGAGTTCATGACTCTCGACTCCGAGTCATAACCCTCTCCACCTCCCAAATTCTGAAACGACGAAATTCAAGGACATGAGATCAACGACCCTCGTTGATTCGAATCCAATGGCCACTATTCCTCCTGAGTTTATGAGTGATGAGAAAAATTCGACCTAAATCTCTCCACTGGCTTGCAAGATCCAATGGTCCAGGACAAATCGACGCTTCTCCTTGAGGCGACTCCACCATCTGTTCCAGCTTTTGATATTCCTCCGCTGAACACTCTGGCGTCAACTCTTCTGAGCTTCCTTCCTGCTGAGTAACTTCGCCACTCACCTTCCCTTGAACTCTTCAAGGTTATTTCCCTCCCGAGCTTTCTATCGTAACCTCAGGGGTTTCCTTAGGGCTCTTACACACACTCCTTGTGACATTCAAAAATAAACTCTGGTTATTTGATCCTTCGACTCTGTGCACTCCTTGCAACAACAATCCTTCAACCTTCCTCCTCAGTTGATAAAGTCTAAGACTTCAATCCTCCTACGCATGCCTTGCATGGCTCTATGTTATCTCTCCACTTCTGCTAGTATGAGGACAACGAAAACTCAGAACTTCGTCGACGCACACCTTGCAGACGTTCACTGCACTCTTTGCAGGATTTCTCAGGAAGAGAAACAATTGAAACTCATTCTTCTCTCCTCACAGATTTCATATATTCAACATGAATTCAAGAGCATTCATACACACATAGCATTAAAATAAATGCATAACAGAGAAACAAAACACTGTAAACATACCATTCAACAGATGTAAACAATAAGCATAATAACACCATGAAATTGAGTCAATGCATTCATATATTAACTCAAGTGTTCATGTACATGGATTCTTCTCTATGTTCTTGCTCTCTACAACTCTACAGCTTACAAAATTCTGAATAATCCACAATTGGGAATGATACAATGATACAAGCGAGGGTTTCTTTTATGAGTTTTCCCCCCTACAGCTCTAAGCTATCTAATCAGACTTAAAAGCTACCTACTTTACATTCAATACAAATATATGCCTTCATATCCGACATATGAAAGCAACGCTCAAGATCTGTTTACAATCTCCAAAACATAAATGTAAATATGCTCCCCTAGCTATTACATTAATGTCTCCTTATTTAAATTTGAAACATTTTCAAAATGTGTGCTTGTACGTTTCCAGCTGTCTTTGCCTTCGTGCTTGCTTTGCTGGCTGCTTACGATGCTCTTGCATCAACTTACCATTTATTAAAGTCTATGATTCAATATGAGAGGAACTAAGTCAAATGTATGTGTATGACAAGTAAGAAACATTCAAAGTTTGACTTCGTTCTTTGAGATAGGGGAAATGTGTACTCAACAGTGTGGGATAAGGGGCACTCATACCACCTCCCTTCTTCGAGAAAAATTAGCCACAAATCCAGTAGGAACTATGTTAGAAGTCAAAGTTCCACCCTTATGATGGGAACTTTTCCCATGGAGCTTCATCCCTCGGTGTTTTGACCAATTTTAAGACAACCTAAATTGTTAGTTTTTCTAAAAAAAAACGATCATAATGCATAGAACTTTGACTCTTCAAAAAATGAGGCTCATAAAAATGGGGCATTTGAGTGCCCCATAGTTGACACCAGACCCACCTTGTAGAATGCAGGAACTTTGACTAGGCTCAAAGTTTTGACCATGTTTTGAAACTTTAACCATGTATAGTATGGAACTTTATTCACGGCAAAGAAACCATTTTGTAATGGTCTACTCAAGATTTATGATTTTTAGCATTGGTTTGAAAAATAACAATGAGCATAACTTTAACTTCGACTCTTTTGTCATTTGCAATCTCCAGTGGATTTGTGCACTGAGCAATAAGGTTTTGCTCCACTATAGAGGAGAGTGCTCAAGCAATGGCAAAGTCAATCAACTATGCAAACGTTTGACTCCACCCAAATCAAGCATAATGTTGATTTAAACCAATCAACAACATCCAAACCACTGAGAATGCACTCTTTTAAGAGACTCCTTACATTTAGAAATAAGAAATAAATTTGCAATATTGTTTTGTGATATTTATACCAATTGATTTATAAACAAAGTACAAAAAAATAAAATTATATATATATATATATATATATATATATATATATATATATATATATATATGATGATGATGATGATGATGATGATGGTGATGATGATGATGATTAACATCCACTAAGACCTAATTGGTCTATCGGACCTTAAGAGGGTAAGTGATTACTTGTGATTCTTTAGAATTTTGTTTTTGTGCTCGAAAAGCATTAA
>JZKD02S2151045.1:0-29055 GCA_000966675.3 Picea glauca
GACCTAGGAGGGAATTTTTGTATTGTTTTGACATTATTTATCATTTGTAAAGGAAAATATGAGGGGTCAACCCCACTTAAGAGACATGACTTTTCATTTTTGTGACTTTTGGAGTACTAAGGTTTCCTTATTTATAAGGCTAGCACTCCATTCATTTGGATCATCATTCACTCTCACATTTGTGGGAGAGCTACTTGGAAAAGTTTGCTCTACCTCTTTTTGTCTGTTGGATCTCATGCGCTATTCTTGAAGGAGGACTATTGTGGATGCTTTCTTGCTTTCTTGGATGAATGTTGTTGCAACTAGGGTTTTTCTAGCCTATCGGCTTGGATAAGTAATTGATGCAATTTTATGTCATTGCTAATGTTTTAAGGTGTTAATTACTATCTTATTGCATGTTACTTTGTCTAGGTGAAACCCTAGGAAGAAGAAATAAGTCTTTCTCTCCTTCACATGCTTTGTTTGTCCAAGTTTTGTGAGAGCATTCTTTTCTAGGGTTAAGAACCTAAGGCCCGAAAGGCTTTCCACCTTAGGGTTTTGATCCTAGTCTTTGATCGTTGATCTAGATCATCTAAAAGAGAGAAAACAAATCCTAGGGCCCAAGAGGCTTTGCACCCTAGGGATCATTTTCTTGAAGGTTTCAACCTAAGGCCTATTGCCGCCTTATACACACCTGGGAGACGTGGAAGAAATCTTCAATCCACTCGATGTGTCATTGGGGGCAAGTGAGAGTTAAGGTGTTGTCACCTAATCCTCAACTCCTCTGTCTAGGGTAACTCCTAGCGAAGCCAAGGGGGGTAGTCCCTAACAAATATACTAAGGCTTGAACTGAACTAAGTACAAAAAATAAATCTAAGAGTTTTATTCTTTCAACAATCAACCATAGAGTGAAAATACATAGATCAATTATTCACCACAATATAAACATTAAGCATGTACTTGTATAAAGGATACTTAGACACAGTTGTTAGATACAAGTAAAATCAAATTGCTTCAAGTAAATAATTGAAAGGTAAAGGAAGCATATGGCTTTGCAAAGTGTGTAATATGAGATCAATGCCTTAAAGGTAATCGTGGGCACTGCAGTTTGTGTATTTTATTAAGGTGAATTGATGTTGAGTTAATGAGAGTGTTTGGCCTCTATGGAGGTTATCTCTTTGTTTGGAAACTTGCGGAGAGTTTACCGAAACCATAATGGTCTCACCAATAAACTCACTCAAAGTGTTGGATGTCCAAAATGGGTGGGAAGTCAGGTCCCGAGAGGGTCCGCCTTACTTCGCATGTCACTTTAAGGCGTTTTCCCGCACATTAAGCTAACTACTTTAGAGATTTCCCTAATTATTCTATCACCACTGACCAGCTCAGCGTGTATGAAACTTACTCCCAGCAGATCGAGACTAGCTCGCAACTGGAAAGGTCGGGAACTGCACTAAAAGCTGAGGGGAAATGTTTATTTTAAACAAGAAATAAAATGTTGAAATTGAAATGTTTTCTAATTAATAATGTCTTCACTGACCAGCCTCTTTTGGAAGAGCTGAGGAGACAGGTTATTTGCCAACTTTGAAAAATTGTAGAAAAGAACTAACTAGCAATTAAAGATTACTGTGATTTGCAAAAACGAAATCTAAACTAGATTGTTGTGTAGCGTTTTGAGACTTATAAAAATTGATTCATTTACTTAATCTTTAGGTTATGAGATAAATTTAGACTTTAAGCAAAAGGAAACTATGCATGAAACTGAGACAAACACAACCACACCGGTTCCCCCCTTAGGGGGAAAAGAAAAGAGTGAAACCTCCTTAACTTCACTTATTTTATTGATCTAACTTACAATTGTTTTTCTTTCCTTTTTTTTTGGGAGGGCTTGTGAGTCTTATAACTTGGGCTCACAAGTATTACAAGTTTTGTTTTAAAAAAAAAGGGTCTTCAAAGGTTCACTTTCGGGATTAGAACAGCTCCAATCTTGGTCAAATCGGACAGAATTTCTCCCTCTTTATCCAATGACCTGCTAGAGAACAACGAACAGATTAGATTAACTTCACCTGATAAACACTTGAAGAGTGCAAAAAAATAAAGAAAAAAACTTAAGCTCAAACTGGCTGAAAAATTCTAAGTAAAAAAAAGAAATTTTTTATGATTTTTGGCTAGTTTAAAGAGACTAAAGGCGGGCTCTATTGGTTGCTTCCGTTTGCTGTCACGGAACAGCCAATAAAGACTACCCAACAGCCTGATCTAAATAATTAAAACACTTCACTCTTTTGCCTAAACAGATCTAAAATAAGAATAAGCAAAAGGTAAACTTTACTCTTAGATCTAGCTTTGAATATGAGATAAACTTTTGCCTAGATCTAGAAGGTCAAGCCTGCATAAGGTTTCAATTAAATTTAACTTTAGAATGAATTATCTTTGCATGTAAAACATAAAGTAACTTGAAGAATAAATTTTTAAATTAATGAGAGAAAGAGATTGAGAGAATCTTCTCTTTGGAACTTGAATCTTGGGCTATGGGGTCATTGATTAATGAAAGAGGGAAAAGCTTTTATCTCTTGAAGAAGTTGAGGGATGGATCTCCTGTCCCACTCTACTTCAAGCTTGAATAACCTGTTAGATCTTTCCAACCCTTGCAAACACTTGTTAGAACAGTATTTTCCTACAAAGAAACTTGAAAACACATATTAGTTCATCTGAAAAACATGCATCTTTAAATTTCTGAACATAGGTAAATAATAAGATCTAAACAATAACCAAATTGAGTAAATCCTACCCTATTGTGTGACAACACACCTCCAAGGCTGATATATAAAGTAGATATACAAAAATTTTGGATCAAATACAAGGTTACCTCAAAATTATGCACAATTGTCCAAGCATCCACACATCACAACAATGACCAATTGACCTCCAAAATATTTTATTCAATAATCCAAGAGTATTACAATAGTGTTACAACAGCAAGTATGAACTCCCAAGCTCCAACTAGATTACAATGGGAAGAGTGCTCCAATATATAGCCAAAGGTGAAAATCCCCAAGAGAGGAGGGCGCACCAAGTGTACATGAGAGGGTAGCCAAGTGTAAAGAAAAGACAGCCAAGTGTCCCACAACCCAAATAGGTGACAAGTGTGAACTCAAAGGAGAGCGAGAGGGTGCCACTTCTCCAAGGGATAGGCTGCCCACTCAAGAATGTGCCACCTCTCCAAAAGGAGTGCACTTCCCTTTGGGCACATGTTCATAACTTATTTACAACTCACCCAATCAATCCCAAGTGAATCGTACTTGTCTCTCATGACTGCCACCTTGCCTTTTGAAGCTTTATTTGCCAAAAACATGTCAAAACATGTTTCCAAAATTTTAGCATTTGTTGATTTTATTTTATTTTATTTTATTTTATTTGACTTTTTTGGATTTTTTGAGCAAAATTGATTTTTAAGTGATTAAAATCACTAATTTTTCTCAACCAAGTGGGTACTTAGGTAATACGAGTGCTCTAGGTCCAAAATTGAGCACCCCCAAGGCATATGAAGTCCCCTAGTACCACTTTTTTAATATATCTTTATTTTTAAATTAAAAATTGTCGTTTTGCGGCAAATTTTTAATTAACTGAAAAAATTAAAAAAACGTAAGGGGGACTTAGCACATTTCCATAAGACTATAGGAGTATGTTTAGCATGGTTATACATACTAGACACTAGGCTTAGATCCATGCTAAGGCCTAACCATGGGTATATACTCCATCTCTAGAGAGATTGAGTGAAAAAACTCATAAATTATAAATCACCTGAACGGCAAAATATAATAAATAAGTAAAAAAAATACTCCAGAGTACAACTCATGCTTAGGACTAAGGTGGCTAAGACCTTTTACAAGTTCATCATGCAGCATCTCTTATTACAATTTTTTATGGAAATGTGAAAAAGGTTGGTCTTAATGACTGGCTAAACTTTTAAACTCTGAATTTTGAACATGAAAATGTTCAATCTTTGGTGGTTCGCTGGAAGTCCATCCTAGTGCAACTTGGTGGATAACAAGGCCCAAGAGGCTTTGCACCTTAGGGTTTAGACCTCATTCTTCTTTATCATCTAGTTCAATCTTCAAGGTCTTGCATGCTTGACCTATAAGCCCTAAAAGACAACGACACTAGTCCAAAGCTCTTCTTGTGGTGAAAATTGCACTTAGAATTAGTATTCTCTCTCTCTCAACAATCTTACTAACTTCCCTAACCCTAAATTTAGCAAACTAATGCTATTTATTGCTGTTGTTACAAAAGTTTGCTACAGCCACTGATTTTTACTCTAATTTGCTGCATACATACTTGGAAAAAGTGGCTTAAGATACTTGGAATTTACATCTAGAAATTGGATAATATTGTACATCTTGAAGGCTTGTTTTTCATGCTAAATTGCTACATTTTTTAGTACTATTTCTTGTTGTTGTTGCAAAACATGAATTGCTGTCGTACATTGATTTACTGCTGTAATTTTGCAACAGCCATTGCATTTATTGATTATCTAGTGTCTAAGAGGTCATTATCGAGCTATATAACTTGGTGATTATCTAAATTATGCTCCAAATTGTTTATTGTCTCGTATATGTGAACCAATTACCTTGTTATCTTCTTACCTCTCCTAGACCTAGATCTAACCTTCAGGTGACCAAGATAGGGGGTTGTAGGCTCGGATAATCTTGCTATTTGATCCCTAGAGGTCACCAGGAAAACCTCCCTTGTGGTGGACTTCCTTCCATCACTAAAATGAGGGAAGCATCTACTAAGGTGACAGTGGTAGAAGCTTCTAGTTGTTACACAAAATTGGGATCTTGTGGAGGGCTTTGCACAAGTACAAATCTTGTGATAACAGAACTGCTAAGTACATCAGTATCATTACAAATAGAAAGTGCAAAGGACGCTCCTATAAAAGCAAGATAAAAGCAGATTTAGTCTATAAGAACTAAGATCTAGACTCAAAGAGAAGAATACAAAGCAATAGTGGAGCTAGAAAAGTGCTAGCACTGCTGAGAAGTTAGAACCAACACCCTGGAAAGAAGAATGTTTCACATGGTAGTACTTGAAAGGGAACCTCAATGCCCGCCTAATGTCAACACTTGAGAATGAAGAGGAAGGATAGCTTCCCTCCCCAAAGGAAACACAATTATTTTCTCACTCATACTCAAGTTGAAATCATGAGTCACCAAACTCCCAAGGAACATCCTCCAAGATAAAAACAAACATTTCAACTATATGATGTACATTAACTGCTAAAATGGAGTCATCCACTAGAAAATCCATTGTAGTAGCAAATCAGAATTTGCAAGACTCTACCAAGACATTCTAAAAATCAGAAGAAATTCATAATTGCTACAAAGGAACTTTGACTCCTTGTTATTTACAAGAAAAAGGCACAAACACTTGAATTCCAAACCACTAAAAGATAAACTAGGACATGGAAACATTCCAAAATGCAAAAAATGGCATGGGAAAATTTTATATTTAAGCTTGGTGTTCCCAACAAGCAATAGCCGAAATCAATCAACTACAAATAATGGTCAATCCTAATAGAGCTACACAATGACCAATGAAAAAATGTATCCCCAAGGAATAATATTTGAGCCTAAATATGTGTGAAATCCTGGAAGAGATGCTTGGGTTTAAAACTAGATGGAAATGCAATATTCAAAAATCAAATACTTACAAATAATGGTCAATGATCCTATAGAACAAGACAATGATAAATGAAAAAATTCCAAGCAACTATCCACATTGAATCATTCTGAGCCTAAATATGTGTGAAAGATAGAAGAGATGTTTAAGATGAAAACTGGATGGCAATCATTTAAAAATAATCATGGAAACTGCAGAACAGGTATCAAAATATTTTCCATCTTTACTAACCATACTTTGATCTGAATGTGTCTGCAAAATGATTTGAATAAGGCAGATATCTACAATTGTCCATGACAGCTTCTAGAAATTGCAACAGGCAGCAAACCACGTCTTGGGGAAATAGTCCATCTTAAATCACGTTTCTCAACATTCCATTAAACTAAGCTACATGCAAAATAAGCAAAAGAAATATCCACGCATTGGTAAAATGCAAATGTATTTTCTCTGATGTTGTATGTCTTTTGTTACTCATTGTTGAGTTCAATCATGATGCAGGTACCAGACAGCAATCATTTGATATTTGATGAATATTCTATCTTCTTTGATCAAAAGCTTGATAATTCAGAGGGTAGTACATCCATACCTCTCAAGAAGTACAACATAATCTGACTCACGTTGGCGAGCTCGCCCACGAGATTGAATATAGCTGCGAACTGAACTGGGCAAATCAAAACGAATTATAGATCTACAATCTTGAACATCGATACCCTCTTCCGTGACATTAGTGGTGACCAAAACATTCACCTGTAGAGGCATTCTTGTAGAAATTACACAACAAATTTCTTTGTAATGTAAGTAAGTTTTTCTATGAGCATGCTATGGTTACAATATAAATAAAAATATTCAAACCAACCTTCCCTGTACGAAACAGATCAAGAGTATTTTGTTTTGTTTTTGGACCAATTATATCCAGCAGACCAGTCCCACCAGCCAAATAGTCACTACCAATATAAGAAAGGCAATTAAGTTCCTTGATCAATCTTGAGATGACAATAGCCGCTATCACTCTCTCCACAAAGATAATACAGCGTATTTCTTTAACCTTCCTGCATACCTCACAACAGTCACTTTTCAATACATGAAACACAAGGAACTCGAGTAAAACACATGTTTGGTTATGGAATAGAAACCTACCTATATGATAAAAGACAGCGCAGTAATACATGAATTTTAGGACTCAAAAGGCCCTCTTTAACCCCGACCAA
Source organism: Picea glauca (assembly GCA_000966675.3). Classification (NCBI taxonomy): domain Eukaryota; kingdom Viridiplantae; phylum Streptophyta; class Pinopsida; order Pinales; family Pinaceae; genus Picea; species Picea glauca. Next base: position 6,864 of record JZKD02S2151045.1, read on the forward strand.
ATTGTCCTCTTGCATACCAAGAAATTTCTCCATACCTGACCACAAAATACACAATTATATACACATCATTGTTTGCGTTTTGGTACCTTGACTATTGCAAGAATGGCATTGGACAAAAAGTAGGCAAAAGGTCATCAAAACTCTGCAAGCATAAACTCTAAAAAACTCAGAAAACATGGTGACATAAGGACAGAAAAAATTAGAAAATCTGTAGAAATTGGAGATTTTTGCAACACTTAAATTTAGCCATCCAAATAATCCTTCATGAAAGTTAAATTCCAAATGATTATTACAAAAAGGGATTTTTACTAGGCAAATCCATCGTTTTCTTCTAGTTTATTAATGGATTTTGTGATATAAAAGAAACAAAAAAATACTGTACAAAACAATGCACTATATCTTTGCTCCGAAGTCAACTAAGGTCTCTTACTCTCAAACACAAAATATTTGCATTAATGAATACTACTATTACAATTAGATAGTTTATTTCTATTTCAATTGTTGTTCTTTCCATATATGAAAGAGCACCTATTTTTATGTTGGTATCTACTAAATCACGAAACAAATGACCATTTGGCTAAATCATTTGTTATGTGTCAAATATCTACCACTTCTTACAACTTTTGTTTAGTCTATGATCCTTTGTGTTTCATGATTTACGCTGTATAATGGTATTTTCTGGACACTTAGAGAGCTTTATGATGTTAATACAAACTTGCTGTTCCTTAAAAAAGAGTAAAAGAGGTCTTGATGAGGGACATGCTCTAAAAGCATTATTAATTGATAAGCTGCCCATTTACAAAAAATATTAGCCTGAGGAAAACATTAGAAAAGTGCATCACTAATCGTAAGTTCCTAACTTACTTGAGACGTGGGAAGTCTCTCTTTACTACCTAACACATGTAATAAAATGGACTACCCAATTTTTTGAACCTCCTGCAAGAAATTCTTAAAGCTTCTTAACTGCTCTAAGTAGTTCAATTGCTAACAAATCAATGTAAAATCCTTATGACATTGGATTTTGCCTCAAAAAGATGTACATGTATGAAAAATCATTAAAATCATTCCATATGCAATCTGTGTATTATAACAAAATCTAACACCCCCAAATGATGTAAAGTCCTAAGCATCAAGGGGCTAGTTTTGTGCACTCGGGAAGGCTACCCATTGTCACCACAATAGCTCTTTCTCACACTTTTTGTTGGCTCTTCTCCAACTCAAGGGGGGATCCTTAAAGATAGGATTGCTATAGCTATAGAGTGGAGGCTCAAGGTTATTTTGTGAAGAGTTAGCCTAAGGAAAACAAATGGTTGTAGTAGAAGTGGAATAAGTGTGGGAAAGGAATATGAAGGTAGAAAACCCCAAGACTAATGCTTACCAAATCTTGGGCAAAATGGAGTAAAAAAGGAATGGATCTAAGAGGGCTAATTCATGAATGTGTAAGGAAAGTAAGGGCTGCTATACATGTACATGTCACATGTCACAAATCAGCTTTAGCTTGATGAAAATTGATGCAGAAAATCATCCTTGGAGCGCCAGGGGTGGTACTCTAAAACAAAGCCATGAAGGTGATGTTGTATTAATTCAAGCAACAACCTAGTTTGTTAGATGCAAGCTTAATATAACAACAATGATTATAAGTGGAATGAAATTCTCAGAATACACTATGGTAGATACACCATTACAAGGACTTTATGACTAGTTTACAGGGGTTTCTAACAAAATAAACAACATGTGAAAGAATAGCATAAATAAAGCCTCGCACTAGATAGATGCAATACCTGCAATCTTCCATTAAGCCTGTCAAAATGATGCACAATGTAGCCCAAGGGGAGAGCTCCTTAATCCCCAAATTCCGCACCATTACAGTGGAGAGAGAGCTCCTCTTTATAGAGTGACTCTCTTCTCTCATACAATAAAATATTATTATATTTTAACTAATTCCATGACGAGTCAAACAAATATTATAATAATGAAGTAGTTGAATCTCTCCTAAATCCATGGTTGACCATGTNAGAAAAGAACTAACTAGCAATTAAAGATTACTGTGATTTGCAAAAACGAAATCTAAACTAGATTGTTGTGTAGCGTTTTGAGACTTATAAAAATTGATTCATTTACTTAATCTTTAGGTTATGAGATAAATTTAGACTTTAAGCAAAAGGAAACTATGCATGAAACTGAGACAAACACAACCACACCGGTTCCCCCCTTAGGGGGAAAAGAAAAGAGTGAAACCTCCTTAACTTCACTTATTTTATTGATCTAACTTACAATTGTTTTTCTTTCCTTTTTTTTTGGGAGGGCTTGTGAGTCTTATAACTTGGGCTCACAAGTATTACAAGTTTTGTTTTAAAAAAAAAGGGTCTTCAAAGGTTCACTTTCGGGATTAGAACAGCTCCAATCTTGGTCAAATCGGACAGAATTTCTCCCTCTTTATCCAATGACCTGCTAGAGAACAACGAACAGATTAGATTAACTTCACCTGATAAACACTTGAAGAGTGCAAAAAAATAAAGAAAAAAACTTAAGCTCAAACTGGCTGAAAAATTCTAAGTAAAAAAAAGAAATTTTTTATGATTTTTGGCTAGTTTAAAGAGACTAAAGGCGGGCTCTATTGGTTGCTTCCGTTTGCTGTCACGGAACAGCCAATAAAGACTACCCAACAGCCTGATCTAAATAATTAAAACACTTCACTCTTTTGCCTAAACAGATCTAAAATAAGAATAAGCAAAAGGTAAACTTTACTCTTAGATCTAGCTTTGAATATGAGATAAACTTTTGCCTAGATCTAGAAGGTCAAGCCTGCATAAGGTTTCAATTAAATTTAACTTTAGAATGAATTATCTTTGCATGTAAAACATAAAGTAACTTGAAGAATAAATTTTTAAATTAATGAGAGAAAGAGATTGAGAGAATCTTCTCTTTGGAACTTGAATCTTGGGCTATGGGGTCATTGATTAATGAAAGAGGGAAAAGCTTTTATCTCTTGAAGAAGTTGAGGGATGGATCTCCTGTCCCACTCTACTTCAAGCTTGAATAACCTGTTAGATCTTTCCAACCCTTGCAAACACTTGTTAGAACAGTATTTTCCTACAAAGAAACTTGAAAACACATATTAGTTCATCTGAAAAACATGCATCTTTAAATTTCTGAACATAGGTAAATAATAAGATCTAAACAATAACCAAATTGAGTAAATCCTACCCTATTGTGTGACAACACACCTCCAAGGCTGATATATAAAGTAGATATACAAAAATTTTGGATCAAATACAAGGTTACCTCAAAATTATGCACAATTGTCCAAGCATCCACACATCACAACAATGACCAATTGACCTCCAAAATATTTTATTCAATAATCCAAGAGTATTACAATAGTGTTACAACAGCAAGTATGAACTCCCAAGCTCCAACTAGATTACAATGGGAAGAGTGCTCCAATATATAGCCAAAGGTGAAAATCCCCAAGAGAGGAGGGCGCACCAAGTGTACATGAGAGGGTAGCCAAGTGTAAAGAAAAGACAGCCAAGTGTCCCACAACCCAAATAGGTGACAAGTGTGAACTCAAAGGAGAGCGAGAGGGTGCCACTTCTCCAAGGGATAGGCTGCCCACTCAAGAATGTGCCACCTCTCCAAAAGGAGTGCACTTCCCTTTGGGCACATGTTCATAACTTATTTACAACTCACCCAATCAATCCCAAGTGAATCGTACTTGTCTCTCATGACTGCCACCTTGCCTTTTGAAGCTTTATTTGCCAAAAACATGTCAAAACATGTTTCCAAAATTTTAGCATTTGTTGATTTTATTTTATTTTATTTTATTTTATTTGACTTTTTTGGATTTTTTGAGCAAAATTGATTTTTAAGTGATTAAAATCACTAATTTTTCTCAACCAAGTGGGTACTTAGGTAATACGAGTGCTCTAGGTCCAAAATTGAGCACCCCCAAGGCATATGAAGTCCCCTAGTACCACTTTTTTAATATATCTTTATTTTTAAATTAAAAATTGTCGTTTTGCGGCAAATTTTTAATTAACTGAAAAAATTAAAAAAACGTAAGGGGGACTTAGCACATTTCCATAAGACTATAGGAGTATGTTTAGCATGGTTATACATACTAGACACTAGGCTTAGATCCATGCTAAGGCCTAACCATGGGTATATACTCCATCTCTAGAGAGATTGAGTGAAAAAACTCATAAATTATAAATCACCTGAACGGCAAAATATAATAAATAAGTAAAAAAAATACTCCAGAGTACAACTCATGCTTAGGACTAAGGTGGCTAAGACCTTTTACAAGTTCATCATGCAACATCTCTTATTACAATTTTTTATGGAAACGTGAAAAAGGTTGGTCTTAATGACTGGCTAAACTTCTAAACTCTGAATTTTGAACATGAAAATGTTCAATCTTTGGTGGCTCGCTGGAAGTCCATCCTAGTGCAATTTGGTGGATAACAAGGCCCAAGAGGCCTTGCACCTTAGGGTTTAGACCTCATTCTTCTTTATCATCTAGTTCAATCTTCAAGGTTTTGCATGCTTGACCTACAAGCCCTAAAAGACAACGACACTAGTCTAAAGCTCTTCTTGTGGTGAAAATTGCACTTAGAATTAGTATTCTCTCTCTCTCAACAATCTTACTAACTTCCCTAACCCTAAATTTAGCAAACTAATGTTATTTATTGCTGTTGTTACAAAAGTTTGCTACAGCCACTGGTTTTTATTCTAATTTGCTGCATACATACTTGGAAAAAGTGGCTTAAGATACTTGGAATTTACATCTAGAAATTGGATAATATTGTACATCTTGAAGGCTTGTTTTTCATGCTAAATTGCTACATTTTTTAGTACTATTTCTTGTTGTTGTTGCAAAACATGAATTGCTGTCGTACATTGATTTACTGCTGTAATTTTGCAACAGCCATTGCATTTATTGATTATCTAGTGTCTAAGAGGTCATTATCGAGCTATATAACTTGGTGATTATCTAAATTATGCTCCAAATTGTTTATTGTCTCGTATATGTGAACCAATTACCTTGTTATCTTCTTACCTCTCCTAGACCTAGATCTAACCTTCAGGTGACCAAGATAGGGGGTTGTAGGCTCGGATAATCTTGCTATTTGATCCCTAGAGGTCACCAGGAAAACCTCCCTTGTGGTGGACTTCCTTCCATCACTAAAATGAGGGAAGCATCTACTAAGGTGACAGTGGTAGAAGCTTCTAGTTGTTACACAAAATTGGGATCTTGTGGAGGGCTTTGCACAAGTACAAATCTTGTGATAACAGAACTGCTAAGTACATCAGTATCATTACAAATAGAAAGTGCAAAGGACGCTCCTATAAAAGCAAGATAAAAGCAGATTTAGTCTATAAGAACTAAGATCTAGACTCAAAGAGAAGAATACAAAGCAATAGTGGAGCTAGAAAAGTGCTAGCACTGCTGAGAAGTTAGAACCAACACCCTGGAAAGAAGAATGTTTCACATGGTAGTACTTGAAAGGGAACCTCAATGCCCGCCTAATGTCAACACTTGAGAATGAAGAGGAAGGATAGCTTCCCTCCCCAAAGGAAACACAATTATTTTCTCACTCATACTCAAGTTGAAATCATGAGTCACCAAACTCCCAAGGAACATCCTCCAAGATAAAAACAAACATTTCAACTATATGATGTACATTAACTGCTAAAATGGAGTCATCCACTAGAAAATCCATTGTAGTAGCAAATCAGAATTTGCAAGACTCTACCAAGACATTCTAAAAATCAGAAGAAATTCATAATTGCTACAAAGGAACTTTGACTCCTTGTTATTTACAAGAAAAAGGCACAAACACTTGAATTCCAAACCACTAAAAGATAAACTAGGACATGGAAACATTCCAAAATGCAAAAAATGGCATGGGAAAATTTTATATTTAAGCTTGGTGTTCCCAACAAGCAATAGCCGAAATCAATCAACTACAAATAATGGTCAATCCTAATAGAGCTACACAATGACCAATGAAAAAATGTATCCCCAAGGAATAATATTTGAGCCTAAATATGTGTGAAATCCTGGAAGAGATGCTTGGGTTTAAAACTAGATGGAAATGCAATATTCAAAAATCAAATACTTACAAATAATGGTCAATGATCCTATAGAACAAGACAATGATAAATGAAAAAATTCCAAGCAACTATCCACATTGAATCATTCTGAGCCTAAATATGTGTGAAAGATAGAAGAGATGTTTAAGATGAAAACTGGATGGCAATCATTTAAAAATAATCATGGAAACTGCAGAACAGGTATCAAAATATTTTCCATCTTTACTAACCATACTTTGATCTGAATGTGTCTGCAAAATGATTTGAATAAGGCAGATATCTACAATTGTCCATGACAGCTTCTAGAAATTGCAACAGGCAGCAAACCACGTCTTGGGGAAATAGTCCATCTTAAATCACGTTTCTCAACATTCCATTAAACTAAGCTACATGCAAAATAAGCAAAAGAAATATCCACGCATTGGTAAAATGCAAATGTATTTTCTCTGATGTTGTATGTCTTTTGTTACTCATTGTTGAGTTCAATCATGATGCAGGTACCAGACAGCAATCATTTGATATTTGATGAATATTCTATCTTCTTTGATCAAAAGCTTGATAATTCAGAGGGTAGTACATCCATACCTCTCAAGAAGTACAACATAATCTGACTCACGTTGGCGAGCTCGCCCACGAGATTGAATATAGCTGCGAACTGAACTGGGCAAATCAAAACGAATTATAGATCTACAATCTTGAACATCGATACCCTCTTCCGTGACATTAGTGGTGACCAAAACATTCACCTGTAGAGGCATTCTTGTAGAAATTACACAACAAATTTCTTTGTAATGTAAGTAAGTTTTTCTATGAGCATGCTATGGTTACAATATAAATAAAAATATTCAAACCAACCTTCCCTGTACGAAACAGATCAAGAGTATTTTGTTTTGTTTTTGGACCAATTATATCCAGCAGACCAGTCCCACCAGCCAAATAGTCACTACCAATATAAGAAAGGCAATTAAGTTCCTTGATCAATCTTGAGATGACAATAGCCGCTATCACTCTCTCCACAAAGATAATACAGCGTATTTCTTTAACCTTCCTGCATACCTCACAACAGTCACTTTTCAATACATGAAACACAAGGAACTCGAGTAAAACACATGTTTGGTTATGGAATAGAAACCTACCTATATGATAAAAGACAGCGCAGTAATACATGAATTTTAGGACTCAAAAGGCCCTCTTTAACCCCGACCAAATTGTCCTCTTGCATACCAAGAAATTTCTCCATACCTGACCACAAAATACACAATTATATACACATCATTGTTTGCGTTTTGGTACCTTGACTATTGCAAGAATGGCATTGGACAAAAAGTAGGCAAAAGGTCATCAAAACTCTGCAAGCATAAACTCTAAAAAACTCAGAAAACATGGTGACATAAGGACAGAAAAAATTAGAAAATCTGTAGAAATTGGAGATTTTTGCAACACTTAAATTTAGCCATCCAAATAATCCTTCATGAAAGTTAAATTCCAAATGATTATTACAAAAAGGGATTTTTACTAGGCAAATCCATCGTTTTCTTCTAGTTTATTAATGGATTTTGTGATATAAAAGAAACAAAAAAATACTGTACAAAACAATGCACTATATCTTTGCTCCGAAGTCAACTAAGGTCTCTTACTCTCAAACACAAAATATTTGCATTAATGAATACTACTATTACAATTAGATAGTTTATTTCTATTTCAATTGTTGTTCTTTCCATATATGAAAGAGCACCTATTTTTATGTTGGTATCTACTAAATCACGAAACAAATGACCATTTGGCTAAATCATTTGTTATGTGTCAAATATCTACCACTTCTTACAACTTTTGTTTAGTCTATGATCCTTTGTGTTTCATGATTTACGCTGTATAATGGTATTTTCTGGACACTTAGAGAGCTTTATGATGTTAATACAAACTTGCTGTTCCTTAAAAAAGAGTAAAAGAGGTCTTGATGAGGGACATGCTCTAAAAGCATTATTAATTGATAAGCTGCCCATTTACAAAAAATATTAGCCTGAGGAAAACATTAGAAAAGTGCATCACTAATCGTAAGTTCCTAACTTACTTGAGACGTGGGAAGTCTCTCTTTACTACCTAACACATGTAATAAAATGGACTACCCAATTTTTTGAACCTCCTGCAAGAAATTCTTAAAGCTTCTTAACTGCTCTAAGTAGTTCAATTGCTAACAAATCAATGTAAAATCCTTATGACATTGGATTTTGCCTCAAAAAGATGTACATGTATGAAAAATCATTAAAATCATTCCATATGCAATCTGTGTATTATAACAAAATCTAACACCCCCAAATGATGTAAAGTCCTAAGCATCAAGGGGCTAGTTTTGTGCACTCGGGAAGGCTACCCATTGTCACCACAATAGCTCTTTCTCACACTTTTTGTTGGCTCTTCTCCAACTCAAGGGGGGATCCTTAAAGATAGGATTGCTATAGCTATAGAGTGGAGGCTCAAGGTTATTTTGTGAAGAGTTAGCCTAAGGAAAACAAATGGTTGTAGTAGAAGTGGAATAAGTGTGGGAAAGGAATATGAAGGTAGAAAACCCCAAGACTAATGCTTACCAAATCTTGGGCAAAATGGAGTAAAAAAGGAATGGATCTAAGAGGGCTAATTCATGAATGTGTAAGGAAAGTAAGGGCTGCTATACATGTACATGTCACATGTCACAAATCAGCTTTAGCTTGATGAAAATTGATGCAGAAAATCATCCTTGGAGCGCCAGGGGTGGTACTCTAAAACAAAGCCATGAAGGTGATGTTGTATTAATTCAAGCAACAACCTAGTTTGTTAGATGCAAGCTTAATATAACAACAATGATTATAAGTGGAATGAAATTCTCAGAATACACTATGGTAGATACACCATTACAAGGACTTTATGACTAGTTTACAGGGGTTTCTAACAAAATAAACAACATGTGAAAGAATAGCATAAATAAAGCCTCGCACTAGATAGATGCAATACCTGCAATCTTCCATTAAGCCTGTCAAAATGATGCACAATGTAGCCCAAGGGGAGAGCTCCTTAATCCCCAAATTCCGCACCATTACAGTGGAGAGAGAGCTCCTCTTTATAGAGTGACTCTCTTCTCTCATACAATAAAATATTATTATATTTTAACTAATTCCATGACGAGTCAAACAAATATTATAATAATGAAGTAGTTGAATCTCTCCTAAATCCATGGTTGACCATGTTATAACATGTGGAAACTAGCCTCTCAAAGACAATTCACCCCCATCCAAGCACCAAATAATGCTCATAAAGGGGATGCACCACCAAAGACTGTATAATCAGAGTGCCCCAGGGGTTTTTCAACATGTTGAATCCATTTATGCATTCAGAAATGCAATTTAAACAACAGAAAATTGTGATTTCCTCCAGATTCATGTCGCCTAATTTCGGTGAAAAGGGCCAAAACGTAGAATAGTTAGACAACGCCAACATAAATCCCAACCTAAGGTCCAACATCACCAAGGGATTATTACATCAAAAATCATCATCTAACCTTAGGAAAAATGGTTAAATCAAACCTCTAACTCAAACTTAGGAAGTAACACATCAATGAGGGCACCAACATCATTAAACACATTTCCTCCTAGGTGATGTCTATAAAATGTTACATCATCAAGTTATATCACCTAGAAAAATCACAAAAAGACAACATGAATCATTCCACCATAGAAACATCATAAGAGAAGCAGACATACCAAAGTGCTAACCCATCCAATCATCAAGTGTGTTCCTCATCACACATCCAACACTTGAGGACCATGTAGAAAACCCCTCCTAGTGACACTAACATCAAACATCAACACACCAAGTCACTGGGAAACATCGACAACATCATGAAACATCTACCTCCTAACACCATCATCTAACCCCTTGGGGGCTTAGAACCATCATCCATATCCAAGATAAGCATATATACCAAACCACACCATAATAAGATAGTATGTTCCACAACCATCCATAAATGCAACCAAGGGGTGATCAACAAGGCAAGCACATGTGAGAAGACCACCAAGCAGCAAGCACAATCATCCAACCAAGAAGAAATGAGAATCCCCCAAGCCAAAGACCTCCAAGGAACCAGCAGCAAATCTCCATCAATGTGATGAAAATCACAAAGTGGAACCACATACAATATGAGGTGTAACAGGACCTTTTATTGTCCTGATTCCTAGTTACTTAGTTTGCACACAAGGAACTTCTTCAAGTATCTAGAATGCCAAGGCCTAATCCAAGTCCAATGCTTGTTTGCCTATATTTAATGATAGTGCAAGGACTTCAAAGTCCCAAATGTGTATGTTTTTCTTTCAATGCTTAATGCACGTGACTATAAATTGGGCATGTTTGTTACGGTCAAACTCTGTGCATATTTTTTTGTAGATATTTAGCATTATGTGTCAAAAGGTTTCCAATTTCGAAACTTTACGAGTGTTGTAGGATAAGTGGTACTTTCAGTTCACTATTTTGAATTTGTCAATAAATATCTCTTTCTAAAAGGAAATTAATATCAATGAAATGTAAATACCTAGCTATGTTTGATAAGGCCTTATGGACTCTCAATAAGGAAGCTATGACTTGCATAAAATGATTATATTGTGTTGTTGTCACTTCCATAGATCAATTTTTTGAATACTAATTCTTCATGACCAATTAAAATAGCCTATGATAGAAAAATAACACTAATAAAGTTTACTTAAAGAGATACATTACATATCATTAGTAGAATCTTTTATATAAATTATTTGCACCTAAAGCCCAGTGGGTTAGCTAGAGTGGTTAAATGCTATGAATTGAAATAAGAAGTCCCAGATTCAAGTCCTCGGGCCAGCTGTATGTGATATGTTAATAGTCAATGTCTCTGCCGAGTCAGGCATACAATAGTCTATGCCAACTGTTTACCCTGGTTACTGCATATCGATGGTGGTGAAGTCCCCTGGAATTCCTTGAGTTTGGATTAAATAGAAAAAGAAAAAGATTACTTGTGCCTAGAGACTTTTCTTTCTTATTATATTGTTCTCATTGTATATCCTTACCTAGAAGCCTAATGTTTTGTTCTTTCCTTCTTGTAAACAAACACACAAAAGTTCAAAAGCTGAAATGTAAATAAATCATGTGCTAAAACTTGAAAAAATATTGCATATAGTTGTATATGAAGTTATGACCATATGTACCAGATGGAAATGCATCTTTTAATATCTCCAATGCTTCTTCCAAAAATCCATTTTTGGTCCTTTGTATACTATCTAAGGCTTCAACATCAATCTCCAAAGAGTTATCGACCTTGTATCTTTCCATGTAAATTTGAACAGCCTTCAAAGAAACAAGACTATGTCATACAAAGTATTATAATAAATGAATCTTCTTTAAATAAGTTTTTCACCATTCTAAAATGAGTATGAATCAAGAGACAAGCCACAGAATCAAATACAAACAAGTAAACCAGAAGAGTCCCTTTTTAATCTGATGATGATCACTAACAGTATCATGAGATTCCAAATGGTCATGGGCCATGTAGCCTAGGCCTTACACAATAAATCACAGATTTAATATGTTCCCAAGGATAGTTTAAGCAGTGAAGATAGGTTGCTTTCAACAAGTGGACAGTTTTTCAAATCAATCTTCATGTAGTACATCGTGATCAGATCTAGGGACCTCCAATGAACATTCTGTCATAATTCCATCATGCTAAAATAGTGAGTACAAAGGGTTCACAGAGCATAATCCAACAGGCCATATTCAACACGAGACAGCTTAGCCAGAAAGTTGCTATAGAGTTTTCTGGTAGGCTATAATCTTAGCCATAGGTCATAGGAAAACACTACCTCCCACAGATCTAACCTATATATCAAAAAAGCAAAGAGGGATGAAATGATTTCACTTAACTAATAGGATCTGAAGACTCAACGAATTACCTACTACCACTATTCCCTTTTAGTTTGGAACGGAGCATTTAAAAAACACACATGGGTAGCAAGTCAAAGTTCCCATAGGGATAGATGAGAGAACCAATTTCGTGCATTGAGGATATTCAGAGAATTCAACAGGTACAAACAATGCCACAGGGATACAATTTTCTCAATGAATCCCAGAGTATTCTTGAAGTGGCAATGTGCAATCTTGATTTTGGTAAAAAAGTTCCAAATCAATGATGATATCTAGGATTTACTGAAGCTACAAGCTGAATCCATCCAGTTGCAAGCCTGGCTGAATAAATCAATATCGCAGTTTTACTTGGATCTATGTTTCGTGGTGGTTCAAGGTGGTATGAAAGAATTCTTTGTCTCCAACCACATGGAAACTCTTGAATGTGGATGGATGAACAGTTTGTAGGACGGAGGAAAGAGGTTTTATTCCAGAGAATTGGGGTAAAAGTAAGCCTGTAGTGAATAAGTTGGTTGAAGCAGATCTAGATACCTAGTTACAATGTGTTGTAAGAGGGTGTTTTAGTTCCAAACAATTTAGAAGATCGTGTCTAAAAACATTTATAGATGAAAAAAACTCAATTGAAGGGATAGAATTTCGAAAATGCCAGTGACAACAATCTTTCATAATAATAAAGCTATGAATTGAGTGGCCAAATGATCTAATGTACTTTACATATGATGCATATATGTGTCTTTAGTTATAAATAAGTTCATAGTTGCATGAATAGGAGCACTAATATCTCTTTGATGATAATTCATTTTGCATGAAAACGGAAGGTTTTCCAAATAAGCGTGAGATAACTTCATACCTTATAGGCACAAAACGAACCAAGCTTATCTAAACAATACTCAATATTTCCATGTATGCTCCGAATTTGCTTCCTCAAAGTTTTGATAAAATCTTCGTCATCCTTAAAGTGAGACTGCAACATGTTGCTTTCACAATCTTGGGGAGTTTCATACTGTAGCCATCAAAACCAAGTTGTTAGAAATAAGTCATGATATTCAATGTCTGCTTATATAATCTTTAATAGAAAACCAATGCAGTCTTGAAAAGTAAAGTGAATCCCACCTTTTCCCTGAGAGAAACTAACTCCGATTTCAAAGCTTCTTGATTAAAAACTGATCGACTATAGTATAGTATTTTTTGGTTCGGAGTTGGCACAAACAATTCTAGCTCACTCCTATCCTCCAACGCATAAACCTGCTTGAATTTATGGCAAAAGTCGAGAATAAAAAATATATTACTTATTTATAATATATATATATATATATATATATATATGAAAAAGATTATGAAATATGAAAGCACACGCATATCTTGTGAATGAACCTTTGAGTCTAGAATGTCCTCTAGCCGAGCTATTTGATCCTCACAATCATGGCTTGAAGAGATACCTAATGTCATTGACATTACAATGCAAAGTACACATTAGTCTAGTATGGTTATAATGAAGCGATTGATATGAACACTGTAGGAAGATTCTCACACACAAGAAGTAATAAGGAAGCAAGTATGCAAGTATGAGAAGAGAATTATCATAATTGTACACATGTTGTGCACTCATTTGTATTATTCTATCGATAACAAAATTGTGGTGATAGCAATAAAAGTTGACCAACTCTCCAATAAATAATAATAAAGTGGGTAAGTGATCAATTTAGACTATACCACCCAAAAAGAGACAAGGATAAAAAACAAAGTGCACTAAAGTACAAAATAGAAAAGTACAAACATATTACATGTTCACTAGACAAAGTTTCATCAATTCCTTCCTATTGAGAGCAAATGGTCCCTAATTCCTGCTAAAGATGGGGAAAATGTTTCTTGAAATCTAAATGAGGCAACCAATTTGGCTTGAGTAGGAAAAGTGTATTTGTTGCCCACCAAGTAAGCAGTGATTTGACAACACCTAATGGGTATGGTGTAGACATCAAGAAAAGTTTATTTAGGAAAGAGAGGCTAAAAATCTAGAATTGTAGCCTCTAGAAGTGTGACTAAAACAGATTCCTCCAACTAAGGTGGCTCATGCAACTTCAAATGGAAAACATTCACAACATCATGGATGCCAAGCTGAGGGAGAAGGTCCAACTTGAAAAAAGTAGGACTTGTTATCCAACGAGTTGTATTAGCTGGATTTGAAGATGAGCCGCTAGAGACTGAGCAGACAGATGCTCAGAAGTCAGAGTTCACAGATTCAGCAGGTCTTTTAGACCACCTTTTTTTTGCATTTCCATCCCTCCGGAGCATTGTAATAAATGACTTGAGCATGAAAGTTGTAAAAGACTATTGGCCACCTAAGACCTGGGCACGAGCATGTACTCTAAAGTGTTTGTTTTCACTTGTTAATTATTTCTTGCCTGCCTTTGTGGGCGATTAATAATTTCTAAGTTTTTTCACTCAAAATTGACTCCAAAGTTGGAGTATGTGCTGGTGGTTAAGCCTTGGCATGGTATAACCAATGTCTAGTGTCTAAATGTATATATGTTCATGCTAGGTCATGTCTATTGAGTCATATGGAAATTGCGCTAGGTCCCCATAGGTTTTTTTTAATGTTTTAGTGAAATAAAAAATTTCCCGCAAAACAGAAATTTTTAATGTAAAGTCAATAAAATGTAAAAATATGGCATCAGTTATTGTCAGATGCCATGTTTGTGCTCGTTTTTTAAGCCAGGCCACCCTTTAGACCCCTATTCCCCTTTTGTCTAGGAAAAAAAGTGATTTTAATCACTTAGAAATGTATTTCTCTCGAAAAAAGACAAAAAAGGGGATTTAATTGAGTTTCCTAAAAAATATGGAAGTCAAAAAACATGTCGGAAACATGTTTTTGACATGTATGGAGTCCATAGATTAGTTGGCAATGACTACTACCAATGAGGGTGCATCCCTTAGCCTACATGGCAGGTGGTGGAGATCCCAAAACATAACTCAACCTCCCTCTTGCTAGTTGGCGCACTTGGAGAGGATGGCGTCAATCCCAAAGAGGGAACTCACACTACTCCTTCACTCCCACTCCACCTCACTCCCACTCACTCCCACTTCATCTCCACTCCACCTCCCTCACTCCATATCCACCTCGCTTCATCTCCACTCATCCCCACATCACTCCATGTGCATCTCCTCTTCTCACATGCACCACTCTACCTCACCTGATGTGCACTTCATTGGAGTTGTCACCCAAAACTAAATAAAGGAAGGTCGACCCCTCTCCATTATTGTCAATTGGAGCTTGGGGATTCGACGCTTGTGGTTTATCATAGTAATATTTTTTTAACATTGGAATAAAGAAGACTTTGGAGGTCATATTGGTGGCTTGGATAGTGTGTGGATGCAAGTGCTTATGAGGTGACTTTGTTCTATTATGCTTGTTATGTTATTTTGGTTAAATTTGGCCTAATAGGAGTACTATTACTCATTAGGATAAGATTGTTAAACTAGTTTGATTAGTTGTCTTATTATTTATCTATTCAAGAGATTTTTATATACTCTATTCGTTTTTCTTAACCAATATTGCTTTGAGGTCTCTTTTGTAGGTGATATCACTTTCTAACCTCTTTGTTTGCAAGTGTATGAAGCATTGGAAACCTCATTTGAAGGATTGGATGATCCAGATTGACTCTACCATTCCTCTAAGATCGTTAGAGAAGATCCCTCCTTATTCCACCAAAGAAGGACCCCATTGCCCAAGAAATTTGACGCAGCCGCACCCGCACTGGCACATCCGCTCTCACAGGATCTTCTTCTTCTCGGCCCGAAGAACTCCAAGGTTCTTCTATTTCCCTATTGGGAAATCTGCACCCACAATTCTCTTCGGTGCAATCCTCCCTTCTCTACTTTCGGAGGATCGGAACTCGTGGCTTCGCAAGTTCTCGGTTGATCGCTGGGCTCTCGAATCCCCGAGACCCGAGATGTCAGTCAACGCCGACTTCCTCTTTCCTCTATCGAGACTTCGACTCTATCGCGGCTTCGCTATTCGCGATACCAAGCACTCGGCTCTCCGACTCCCGAGTCCCGATGCGCCGAAGCTCCGATACGATCCTATCGCGCTTTCGCTATTCGCAACTTCGTGTCTTCGTCACTTGGAGTACCCAATACTTGGGCTCTCACCCTGCGAACTCCCGAGTTCGCGAGATCTCCCGATCTCTAACACCTGTCTTCCACTCTCTCCAGCTGTGGCCCACACGACTCTCCTGTCGGGGTATTGCGTTTCGCGACTTCGCTGCTTCTGTTGCCAAAATCACAGGCTTCAACCTACGAAACCCCGATACACGATCCTTCGTGTAGATCCGACGGCTTCTGTGGCACGGATCAACGGTTACGCTCCTCCTGAGCTTCGAACCTTCAGACGTTCGCACCGTAATCTCCTTGCACCTCCGCAAGATCCAACGGCCCACGGAACTTCGCAAAATCTCCTCAAAGGATTCCGACCGTCCGTTCTTCCTTGTGCAATCCACGAAATTGACGAAGTGTCTCGCTACGAGACTCGTTTGCCTGCTCGCCAACCTGCGACGCTTCCCTCGGACTTTCAATAGCAGCTTCCCCTGCGCTTATCCTTCGATGAGTTCGAAGGTCTACTCCTCCTGAGCTTCCTTGCGATTCTCAAATACTTAGAAGGAACTTTGCACGCACTCCTTGCGGCAAATCTTCAACTTTGTCTAAGTGTTGAAGTCGCTCGACTCTGCGCACTCCTGCAGCAGCAATCTTTCAAAGCTTTTCTCAGGTTCGCAACCCTGAGGCTTGTCCTAGCCTGCGCACTCCTTGCACGGCACTGTGCCTAATTGCACTACTGAGATGAATGAGAGCAAAAGCTTTCTCTAATTGAACCCTTCTGTCAACGCACTCCTTGCGGACAAATTCGACTGCACTCCTTGCAGGAATCCTCTGGCTCAAGTAGAGAAACAATTGAAACTCATTCACTCTTCCTCCCAGACTTCAATTCAACCATGAAATCACATACACAGCATATAAAAGCAAATGTATGACAGGAAGCAAACATTCATGAGCATAACATCAGTACACAGAGAAATAACACATAACCATGAAATTGAATCAAAGCTTTCTTCTATTAATTCAATATCTATACATGGGTGTTCTTCATACATAGCTCTATGCTTGCTCTTGCTTCTCTTGCTTCCATAATCTAATAATACAATGATACAATGAGGGTGTCTATATCCCGTTTCCCTCTTGCGCTCTAAAGCTATCAAATCTAGAATGAATTTCCTATCTACAAGCATTAAATCTATTAAATGCCGACTATCTACCTAAGGACGTGAGCTATCTGCTCAAGGTCCAATACAATATACAAAGTGTGCCTTCATAAATGGCTTCATTAAAGACTTTTGCGCAACAATCCCAAAGTGTCTTCAAAATTTGTGCTGCTTGTCCAGTTGTCTCCTGCTCCACGCTGGCTCGCTTGATGTGCTGGCGATGCTCCTGCATCAAAATTCCAAGCACAAGCTTGTCTTCTTCTCTCTCTCTCTCGCCATTCTTAAATCAAAGTCGTTCAAGTTACTTGTTATTTACATGCATGCAATTAATTCTAAAAGCAAAAACTGTGTTTCTTTTATGCATGCATAAATTTGCTAGATCTGAAATTTGTTTTCAAAGTTTATCCAATAGATCTAGGATAGTAAAAGGCTCTCTTTCGCTTAGCTAATTTTCTGATATTTTTTAAAGTTGAAAGTTAGGTTCTTTTTCTTG
Source organism: Picea glauca (assembly GCA_000966675.3). Classification (NCBI taxonomy): domain Eukaryota; kingdom Viridiplantae; phylum Streptophyta; class Pinopsida; order Pinales; family Pinaceae; genus Picea; species Picea glauca. The sequence goes on from JZKD02S2151045.1 coordinate 24,627, forward strand.
GTTTACTTGTTAAAATCTAGCAATATAGAGTGCTCAATTACTTGCTGTCCTAACAGCAAGAAATTTTCTGCAATAAAATTTAAAGTTTATTGTTTCTTAGTCTCTAGTTTCTAGCTTAGTTTTGCAAGCTTTTGACTAATTTCTATTTGTTGTCCTAAGCCTCTTTTGGCATCTTTTTGGAGTCTTTTATTTGCGGTTTTACAGGTTGGAGGACAGCCAAGGACAAGCTCTTTCCACCTTGGATAAGTTTGTGGCAGCCAAGCGATCAAGAGGCTTCTAAACTGTAATGTCCCCATTTTGGGACATTATAACATTACAGAGTGTTATGCCTACCAGAGTAGCCAGATAGGGGCAACAGAGAATTCGAAAGATATTGAGGGGTTTTATTGGGCCCAACTTGCATCGTTCATCATCAGGATCCATTCCGCAGAACTTGGCTTTGGTTCTGTTGCATTCTGACGATTTCCGTAATTTTTAGTTATTATGGGTCATATCTTAATTAAATTCACTAAGAAGGTCATAATGGGCATATTACTTGGAGAAACCTCTTAGTGTAATAGTTCATCGGAATCGGGAGGAAGAGCAGTACAGGATAAGATGATGAGAAGTGACTTTCAATGGCCGAAGAAGCCATAAGGATGGATAAATCACTTTTTAGAGGTAAAATGGTTAATTAATTAATTAATTAAGTGATTTAATCAAGGAATAATAAAATAAAGTAAAAGTCACTTGGAGGGAAAAGGTCAACAATGAATTAGGGTTTCGAGAAGCTATAAAGGAAGGGAAAGAAACCTAATTCATAATTATGTTATGATTTGATGTTGAGATATTTGCAGAGGAGGAGGAAATCAACCCCCTTGTTGTTTTGTGGATTTCTGGAGGAAACCACCAGCATTGATCGGTTTCGGTGTTGAGAGACACACCCTAGCCTATCAAAGATCCATCCAAGTATTTCACTGTGCATTACAGTGTCAAGTTCAGTGATTGCGCAGCTCAGCCAGTGAGGGCGCAAGTGTTTGAGAGAGGGTTTGTGCGGTCGTTTGTGACAGTTCAGATTTGGTTGATTCCTTCCGACCCATTAGAGAGCTTGCTAGGGCGCACCTATTCAGCGATTTGTCGTCAATTTCCAACGGTGGAATCTTTCGGAAAGCGGAAAACAGTCATTTAGGGAACATCTCCAAAGGAAGCACATTTGGGGTCTCAGGGGACATTCCAGGGCAGATCTGAGGAATCCCTTCCGACCCATTACAAAGGAGACCAGGACGATCGTTTTGAGCTATACATCGTAAGATTCCATCGATGGAATCACTAGGGTGAACTCATTGAGCCTAAGAGGTGCGCAAACCACCATGGGGTGAGATCTGGAGCTCCAGAGGTCGGATCTTCAATCCGACAATCATCAGGATCAGTCTAGAGGCCAGGGCGCATCTTTTGAGACAGTTTCCAGCTCATTCCGACAGGTATCGCCATCAGGGCGAGTTTTCCAGATTCTACAGCAATTGTCGTGAATTGCCAGACTGTTTTTTGTCGATACATCCGTGCATGCGCAAACCAGCACCCATTCTTCTGGTCACGGGTATTTCTTATCTGTTATTTTGTATTCTAGTGACGATCCATGAGATCTAACTGACGATTATCATATATGCTTCCAGTATTATTGTATTTCCTGCTTTTCCAGCATTATATATATGCTTCAGTTTATCAACTCCAGATCATTATGAGTAGTGGTTAGCCTTCCACCATGACAATCCAATGCAGAGCTTCATAAAAAATTTACAAGGCTTACCAAACTTCAAAGTTTGGTTGAATAAAGAAAAACACATGTTTCTTGGGTGGTCTATTCCCAAAAAAAACTCCAAGTTGATAAAACTTGGAAAAGGATCTTCAATGAGTCATCCCGGACAGGAATTATTCAAACATCTGAGGTCTTGTTTCGTCCATGACATGGTTGATTCATGTAGTTTCTACTTCAGCCAGTCAGACAATGGAAAGGTTAAAGCTACCAGTGAGCAGACAATTTTTCAAATTGCTTCTCAATGATGGCATCTGATGCCCATGGGGGCATCCCTTGTAACATATCTCTCTAACCTTTTCTCTTTATATTTTATTTTTCAGCATTTTTTATTTTCTTCTATTATTAGTGTAACTTGTATCTGAAATTGTTGGTTTTCATATATATGTGTTGCTTATGTTGTTTTTCGCAAGACATTTGTGATGTAGGTCACGGATTCTAGATTCTCGCATGTTCTCCTTTTCTATAAAAAGATCAAGCACACGTCCCCATATGGAGCCTATGTTATCCACCAAAGTTGCACTAGCTGGATTTCCTGAAGAGTTGCCAAAGATTGAGCAGTCAGTTGCTCATTTGACAGAGTTTAGAGTTCAGTCAGTCTTTCAAAAGACCACCTTTTTCCGCATTTCCACCATCGTAATAAATGACCTGAGTATGAAATATTGTAAAAGGCTATTGGCCACCTAAGACCTAGGTACAAGCATGTACTCTAGAGTGTTTTCTTTCACTTGTTAATTATTTTTTGCCTGCCTTTGTGGGCAATTAATAATTTTTTAGTTTTTTCACTCAAGAGACTGACTCCAAAGCTGGAGTATGTGATGGTGGTTAGGCCTTGGCATGGTATAACCAATGAGTAGTGTCTAAATGTATATGAGTTCATACTAGGTCATCTTAATTGAGTCATATGGAAATTGCGGCTAGGTTTGATAGGTTTTTTTTAATGTTTTAGTGAAAAAGTAAAATTCCCACAAAAAATGGAATTTTTTAATTGTAAAGCAATAAGTTGTAAAAATATGGCATCAAACATCATCAAATGCCATGTTTATGGTCCTTTTCTAGTCCAGAGTATCATGTAAACCCCTATTTCCCTTCTTTCGAGGCAAAAAAGGGATTATTATCACTAAAAAAATGAAATTTACTCGAAAAATATGGAAAAGGGGTAATTTAATTAAATCCCTATTTTTTAGGGAAACTAGGGAACATGTCCGAAACATGTTTTTTCCTTGTCCCCAGTTGACTGAAGGCTTAGGCAAGTTAAGCAAAGGGTAAGGCGACTTCACTGAGGGTGACATGGATGTGGAGGAGATCCCAATGAAGGGACTCGACCCCACTTACACAGTTGGCGTTGTTATCCACCAGTTTGCACAAGCTGGATTTCCTGAAGATCCGCCAGAGAATGAGCAATCAGTGCTCATATTTGCAGATTTGAGTGATTCAGCAGGCCTTAAAAGGGCCCCTTTTTCCCGCATTTCCACCATTGTAATAAATGTCCTAAGTATGGGATATTGTAAAAGGCTACTGACCACCCTTGATCTAGGAGTGGGCACATACTTCGTAGTGTTTTTTTTACTTGTTAATTATTTTTTTTGCTTGCCTTAGTGAGCGATTAAATAATTTCTAAGTTTTTTAACTCAGAAAAAGACTTGCTCCAAAGCCGAAGTATGTGTTGACAAGCAGGTCTCGACATGGAAAATCCAATGTCTAGTGTCAGAATGTATATAAGATCATACTAGAACATAGTGTCTGAGCCATTTGGAAATTGCAGCCAAGTCTGATAGGTTTTTTTTTAATTTTTAGTGAATTAATTAAATTCCTACAAAATTGGAATTAATTAATTCTGAGTCAATAAATGTAAAAAATATGGCATCAATCATTGTCAGATGCCATATTTACAGTCATTTTCCAGTCCGAAGTATGATGTAAACCCTTATTTCCCATTTTTCGAGACTAAAAAGTGATTATTATCACTAAAAAAGTCAATTTTACTCTAACAATACGGAAAAGGGGTAATTAATTAAGTCTCCTAAATTTTAAGAGAACTGGGGAACATGTTTTAGACATATTTTTTGTGTGTCTTTAGTCAACTCAAGGCTAAAGTGAGTTAACTAATGAGAAGTTCGACCTAATTAGATAACTTGGAGTTAGGGAGGAGTCTCCAACTAAGGGACTCAACTCCCATCCTAAGTGGTGCCTCACCTAAACCCTAGCGCGCCTCTTATATGGCCCACACCTCACTTAACTCACGCCTCACTCCTCTTTCTCAGTTCACTCACTCGCCACTCCTACTCTCTCCTAGTTCACTCCCCCTCACCTACCATCACCTCCACTTAATCTACCTCCACTCTCCCTTCACCCCATGCATCTCCCTTTCATCTAAGTGCGCCACTCCTACGTAACTCCTCCATTACCCACGTTTTCCCTACTCCAAAACCCTAACCCTAGCTCATGCAATATCTAAGGATTATCACCTCCATTTCTATTTAAGAGAGGTTCGACCTCCTCTTTAGTTAGTTCATCTTGGTAAAAGCATTTGTATTGTTGAATATTTTTGGAATAAAAAGACTTTGGAGCTACCTTTGGTGTGTGGAGCTAATGTGTGGATGAATGATAGATAAATGAGGTGATGTTGTATTGATT
>JZKD02S2151067.1:15188-43978 GCA_000966675.3 Picea glauca
TATGCCTACTAAAATTTCCTTCTCTAGAATGTTCCTAGGAGGTAGATAATACTACATAAAGAAGTATACATAATGTAATGAGATGTATTGTGAAGTATATTGTAATCATATCTCTTCTCGGTGGAGGTTTCCCCCTTGAGAAGACAAGTGAACATTTCTCTCATTCATAAAGTTATAACATTTTGTGGTATTTTGGTTCTTTTATTGCCTATTACTGTTGTAAGCTACCATTTATGCAATTCATATGGGTAAATTCTATTACTTATGTTGTTCATCTTCTAATTTACTAATAAATAACACCACAAATGGTATAAAAATACTTTCCCGAGCCTATATTTTAGAGCCAATACTTTCCAAACAAGAGACATATTCGAGCATCTATAAATAACACAATAATCTTTTGTTAAGCAGTTAAATCTGCAGTAGGAGAAGAAATCACATAGGAAATACAAGTGGTTTCACCTAGTTACACACCCTTGTAACCCCTCTTGGTTCCCCTTCAAGTATTACTGCATCAAACATCACATATATATGGAATTTCACTTCCACCTACCCTAGGGTATATCAGAAGTCCCCTAGGTTACCTTAAACCAACTTTAGATAAGTCGATCGATTGCCTCTCTATTGTAGGGCACCAAGAACAACACTCGGGAATATTTCTCTCTAGTACTTGGTTAATTTAGTAGTACAACTAAGGGTATGGTCGAGCCTTTTTATTTAGTGCCATAAGAAATTGGGTTGAGTACCACTATTGTACCCAACACATATATCAGAGAGTTATATCACCTAGCACACTGTTATACCACAATTTTCCACACCATTTGCATTGTGAGATGGCATAACCCTTGTCCCTGACTTGCAACTTGAAATCCCAAGTTTCATCATCAATATCACTTAAAAAATAATGTTTTTATTTATATCTGCAGGTTTCCTTGGAGCAAACACACAGACATCTGCACCTTGCTAGTCTACAACCCGTGGATGCCCTCAAAAAATGTGAAAAATAAAATAATTCCACATTTTTGGGTGGGGTTTTTGGTTGGGATCGTTTCCCAACCTCCCTAAGCCCATACCAAATTGAATTCAACCTCCTTAACCTCTTGAGGATGGTATAAAAACACCTTTAGGGGCATAGATGAGGAGGACAACCTAGGTGGAAAGTCATGCTAAAGAATTGCAAGTCTCCCTATTCCCCTTCATCCTCTGAGTAGCATCCTTGTAACCTGGAACCCTTGTTCCAGCTTTATTTCATTTTCATTATATGGTCATAAGGTGTGTTCCTATCCTTATTGGGCCATCCAAGGAAGGGAAATCTTGTTGAATGATGCTTGAAGGACCTTTTGGAGGAACCTGGGTAGTTGGCTTCGAGGCAGTGTTGACGGTTAGAGTCAGTTCGTAACCACTTATTTTACCGTTGTTAATAAAGAGTGTTGGCCCTTGACCAATTTTTGGAGATCCTTGGTCAGGTTTGACCTATCTTGGGACTTCGACAGGCTATCGAAGGTGGAGCACAATTCGAAGCAAAGATCGCAGGATCTTGGCCCCTTTTTAGGGATTTTTGGGTTTTGGGCTTATGTAACGGGTATGGGGATGTCGGCCCATGGGTTTACCCATGTTTAGGCCCATTTTGTAATGTATAAATAGAAAGCTAGGCGATGTAAGTAAGGTGTGTGTGTGTGCAAAAGGGTGTGATGCTAAGTGCTAAGAGAAAGTGATAGTTGTACATGCTTTGTGCATACTGTGTGAGACTTGAAAGGCTAAGTGGAAGTGATTGTAAGAGGTTGTGTAAAGGCTTTGTGTTGTAACCTAGCTCGGGAAAGGAGGATCTGGTGAGGTGCGCACATATCTCCTGTCCTATGCAGAGTAGGACCTTATGGCTTTGTTCATGTAGATGATTGACAAAAGATAATAAAGAAGACGAAGATTTGGTGGACGTAGCCCCAGGCTGGGGGTGAACCACGTATATCCTGTGTTATGGTTGCTTTGTGCATTATGGTTGTTTTATGGTTCATATGATTAGTTCTTACTGCAATGATGTATGCTTAGATGAATATGATAGCTTAGTGCCTAATGATGTGAATGAGATGCTAGATATGATCTATGTGGATGTGGTTAGTGCTGGAATGTGTTGAATCTTGTTGAATACAATGTTGCGTTGTAGCTAGGGTTTATTTGCGTTGTAGACAAAGTTTAAGTACTAATGAATGACAACTGCTAAGTGCTTTGTTAGAGTATTGTAATCACAGATCTTTGTCCCAACTAAGGTTGCAGACACTAGAGTCCTAAAACCACCCCTACCTCTACCTCGGGTGAGACTTCATCTACTTCGTAGGTGTTGCCGAAAGGGTCGGTATTTAGGGTTTTGTTGGTGCGTTGTTGAATTGTTGAACCCTAGGTCTGTCCCTATGCCAACAAAGAGTTATCTTTTCCCCATACTTGTGTAGTACCGATTCAATGTTTTTATGTGTGTTTAATCATTCTCCAGATCTGAATCTATATATTAGTTACTTGTATGATTTTATGCTATAACTACCTTGTTGCAACACTTTCTTGATCTTCTCTTACAAGTTAGTTCGAGCAGGAGTCAAGAGCAGTATCAGGGTCGAGAGCGGGCAACAACACCAATCGTAAGGATACAAGGTGTGAAACTTTCTTCTCTCTCTAGTAAATTAGTTATTTCATTACATGTTTTGTGTGTGGGTTAGGGTTCTGTCTTTTACTTGGTCAATCTATGTTGTGACATGACCCAAATTCATGGGGGGTAAATCCCATAAAAGAATTGGCGACCATATTGGGTACCCTTTCCCTTAGGACCCTCAAAACCCCACTCCCTTCTTCTAGTACATAAACTTCCTATTGTATTGAGAATTTGTGCATTATGTCACTGGAAAAATTGCTTCCTACAACTAGTCCATGAAAATCCTACATAAACTGCAGTATTGATAATTTGATAATTCTTTCAGCGTGGTATTATTCAGGTGGGAATATAAATTTGCAGGGGTAAAAAAAAGGTTTGGTTCCTACCCACACCCTTATTTGAGACCTATCTCAACATAATCCTTGTGTCAATTTGATCATTGTGGTACCACTCTCCAGTGAGTCATTTTGGTTGACCCACTCACCCCACTGCCAAGCACATATCTCAATGAACCCAAAATGTAGTGTTGGTCACCTTTGTACCTTTCTCTAGTAACCTTTTTTTTGTGGAACCACATTGTTATGGCTACCCACTAGAGTGTCCTCCTTGGAAACTTAGTGTGATGAGTTGTAACACAAAATATACTACAATCACTCTTCAACCTAGAAAAATCTTGATGACATCAATAACAATATCACCAAAGTAGAGTCACTCACATACCGGCTATCCAAATTCATGGTGATGAAAACTCAATTTGTGAGTTATTAGTGGTAGGATTAGCCATTCCAAAAGGAAGGAGATGAATCATCCAGTCCCACAGGGCCTCATGTTATCCCACTTGTTCATGACCTTCTATCAATTCCTTTCCATCCTCCCCACACTCAATATCCACAAGTTAACCGATGATGAAATTATGGTGTGCTAACTTAAAGGTCTATGCTATAACTATGATGAGAAATATTTTCTTGGGCATAAATGTAAGGACACAATAAACTTAATGTCCTTTTTGAGGATATTTCATATGATAAAGTTGAAGCTATACCTTAGGAGACTCTTCTCCACCCATTGAAAACAGTCCCATAGCCACTCCATAGGATGTGGAACCACATATCTCCCTACACGCCTTGAATGATATTTATTTTACCTAAATCCTCAAATTGATTGGCTACATTACACATTGCAAAGTCATTATTTTAATTGACAATGGTAGCACCCATAACTTCATATATCATTTTGTATCCTAAGAAACACACTGCTACATCCATGTTGTGAATAGCTTCTAGATCATGATTGCTAATGGAGGTTCTATGAAATATGGTGGTCATTGAGAAAATCTCCATTTCAATTGGGTGATTATCCTTTGAAAAACCACATATTTTCCATTGTAATGGGTGGTTATGACATTGTCTTAGGTGATGAATAGTTAATGGCATTAGGTTCCATCACCATGGATTTCTGTGAGCTATACACAAGTTTCCAGTAGGAGGGGCATCACTACATGTTCAAAGGAATCATTGCCAATTTTCTAGATATTATCATCTCCCACCGCATGGAAAAACTTCTTAAAAGAGGGCATTTAGGAATTATGGTTCAATTCCATGCCATTAAATCCTTTAATACACCTTCTCAACCCATCCATCCTAGCATGTAATTAGTCTTGTCCAAACATCACTTTGTGTTTGAAACTCCCTAAGGCCTACCACCCTCCAAAGGTGATCATGATCATTCTATTCTACTCATACCAGGTAGCCTCCCATCTAATGCACACCCATATTGCTGAAAAAATGAAATTGAAAATATAGTTCAGGAGTTGCTAGTTGTTGGTGTCATCCACCCTAGTACTAGTGCTTATTCATTATCAGTCATGATGGTCCAAAAGAAAGAAGAAACTTGGATCATGTGTCTTGACTTTCGAGCTCTCAATAAAATAAAAATCAAGGATAAGTTTCCCACTCCAATCATTGATGACCGTTTGGATTAACTTAAATGTAATCAATTCTTCACCAAATATTTATGGCCCCTACAAGGTCCTCAAACATATTGGGCCAGTGGCTTCCAATTGGAAATTCCGAGTCACTCGAAAATTCATCCAATCTTGCATGTCTCTCGCTTAAAGTAAGTGGTCATATCTAATTGTTGTATTCAAACTAGTCTTCCAGAATTAGATGACAAACATTCCTTTTGGTTTCAACTAGAGGTCATCCTTGATAAAAGAGAGCATTGTCTCCACTAGCACACTATCCAGGAGGTTCTAATACAATGGAAGGATACATCATCTGAGGCTACCACATGGGAACTGACATAGATTCTTTCAATGATTCCCTTATCTCCACCCTTAAGGAAAATGCTAATTTTAAAGGGGGAGGGCATGTTAGGGCCCTAGCCTAACCCCCTAATTAGATAGATAGGTTGTTATGAATGGAGTCTATCTATAGTAAATAAGGCCCATGTAGTAGTGTAAAAGAAATAATTATAAGAAGGCTTACTAGAAGGTTCTTCCTACTAGAATGTTCCTTCTCTAGAATGTTCTTAGGAGGTATATATAACTATTTAAAGAAGTAGAGGCAGTGCAATGAGATATCTTGTGAAGTATATTTTAATCGAAGCTCCACTCATTAGAGGTTTCCCCCTCAAGGATGCAAGTGAACATTGCTCTCATAAATAAAGATATAAAAATTTGCGGTATTTTGTTTTTTTTATCGCCTACTATTGTTGTATCTACCAATTATGCAATTAATCTGGGTAAATTCTATTATTTCTACTATGAATCTTCCAATTTACTAATAAAGAGCACCACAAATTGCAACTAATCAATCAACATGAATAATGAGGTGAACTATAAGTTTGTACAATTGAAGATACATCTCTACATGGAGTCCTCAAACATGTTTTCAAATGTATCCATGACTAATCATCAATCCAACCACTATCAATCCTAGCTGGGGGAATATTTTAAGATTATACCTCTTATGTCTCTTCTCCAAATATTTGTAATCATTATTGCCAGTATAATTCATGGATAAATTTCTCTTTTCATGATGATTAGGATGTCTATATGGAAAACAATTATATTCTTGTTGAACGGAAAATGTAGGATGTAATTCCTACTCAACGAAGAGGAGTAGGTTCTTGCTTCTCATCATCATCTATATCTGAATACAACTTTAGCATACTATCACCAACCAAAGCAACAATGGGTGCAGGATGTAATCCTTGCAACTCAGTAGAATGTTTTCCACCTGCAACAAACAAAACAATAGTGGCAATAGGATAACTTCCATTTAACCATGAAGGCTCACCATATCCAAGTCCTACTTTAACTAGTCACATCTTAGGTACAACTGGAACAAAAATACCCTATCCATTCTTCCCAACTCCACTACCTATATATCACATATCTTACATAATAATTGGGACCCAATATTTCTTGTATGTTTTTCAAACTCTAAAGAAAACAACGAATTAATAGTCGACAAAGCATGAGAAAAAAACACATCATTAAGGTTTCCCTTGTTAATAACAAAAGCATCATCACTGCTTAAATTATCATTAAAAATGTCATAAAAAAAACATCATTAGAAGAAATAAATTTAACATCTTGTAAAAATTCAATCAATGTTTTTTCTCTGTGAATTCATTATTAGAATTCCAAAAGCATGCTCTAAAATTCCTCCCAACACATTAATCCGATTTTTTGGAGAGAAGATTTCCTATTTCATAGAGTAAAATCCTCCTTCATGCTTTAAAACATGTTAAATTATAAAACTTCAAATTTCCTTTTTTAACAAGTTAAATTATCAAACTTCAAATTTGTTTTTTAAAAAAAAATCGATTACTATTCCTATTCCATGAAGCATTATTCATAATTTTTTTAATGTGTGATGTCTACGTCATGAAAAAAGTTTCCAAAGCCTTTAAGATGCATACCTTGATATCACTGGATACCATGAACTATCTATACATTTCATTCCTATGGAAAATCTAGTCACTCCTACTTTCGGTAGATAACCATTATCCACATTATCCACTCGGGCCTACTCGAGGTTAATATTTATATGATTGTTTATATTATGATGTTCAAAGTTTTAAATTTGCTCTTATCATCTTAATAAAATAGCAACATGAAAAGATGGTCATTTTCATAATCAAAATGCAGAAGTGATTATGCATAATGGGGGTCACCAAAATCTCAAAAGTGTACACAATTTTCCATCATGATTTCAATAATAAAATGATAATATTAATAAAATATATATTTTCACATTAGTGAATAAAATTTGATGGTATTTTTCTTATGTCATTACAATAATTTATTTAAATTTATTTCAACAATATTCAATAATTAATAATTATATTTGACAAACATCATTTGAAAGAGGAGTTTACTTCTCAAGATTTAACTTAATCATTCTTATAATAATTATTTCAAATTGTCATTAAATCACAATCAAAGACATTAATAATTATATTTACTTATCAATTTATATAAAAGGACCTGAAGGACTTGTGTTATGGTGATAAACTCATATTTTATGATTATTATGAATAGTTTTATTTTGATGTAATGGTAATTCTAAAATGATTTTTCTTTAATGTTTATGTGAATCATGGATAGATAAAATGTGAATTGATATTATGTAAATGACGTACAATTTGATTGGGCCTAATGGTTAAGAACATGTGTTTCCTCCTAAGAAGTCACAGGTTCAAATCCATAGGGGGGTAGGGTATGTACACCTTTGTAGACTTTAGTAGTCAAATCTCAATGTGGAGAGAGTCAATTGTCCCACAAACAAGGGGGTCTCATACACCCATGTATGCATTGGAGGAGAAAAGACATTTTTGTTTCCCTCTACTAGCACTCATTTTCCACGGCTTGAATTGAAAAACATGTGCTTAGAGGTTGCATGTTGCCATGAGGGCAGGCCATGGAGTTAGTCACTCACGAGGTTGAGATGAGGGGTACACAGTAAGGAGGCATTGTTATTCTTTGCAGACCATTAGTCTCTCATGAAGGGCGAAAAATGTTGCGTTAATTGGGTCTTAATAATTTCACCATTCCCCCCACCAAAAAAGTTAAATACTTGAACAACATGCTTGAGCATGACACCCTTTGTATTTATTGAAAAGTAAATTTTAAGGGCATGGAGAAGCATAGCACCCTTGGTATTGGTTATTAGTTGTTGAGTATATGCTAAAAAAATGGTTGATTAATCATATAAAATAATGTTTGATTTAACATGTGCATTTTAATTAATTTACTAGTGAAAAGTTAAAATCCATGATTGAATGATTTATTTACTTTTTAAAATTAAAATGCATGGTTGATTGACTTATTGAGCATATAGATTATTGTGTATCATAATTAATAGAAATAAAATAGTTTATTTAAATAATGTGCACTAAATATAAAATAAATCATTTTTAATTACTAGTGGCACGCATGAATTAAGGAGAAGAAAGAGGAACAAAGAATTCAACTTCAAATAGAAGTGTGGGAAAGTAAAAATATGAAATGTGGTAGTTGGGTGAGGATCAATTACTATTTTATATTTTTAAATATGGAATTTAGTGTGCACTTGTGCATGTGAGTGACACATGGGTAGGTGAATAATAGGTAATTAGTAAATTATAAAAATTACATTTACGCATAAGATGGACAAGTGGCCTGGGCCACAATGCCTATAAATGGAGGCTTGAGCTAAAGGGTTCATACATACTTTGCACCCTAATGTTGGATGGTTGTTGTAATGTTTTAACTTTTTTTTGGTGAATGTTAAAGAGTTTGGTCTATTGAACAATGTTTCAGAGGTGGGAATTTCCTCTCAAGTTTGAAGCTTCACTCATCAATCATTTTGCTAGATTGGTGTCTTTCATACAACCTCATTGTAACTTGAAAGTTCTTGGGGAAGAAGAGTACCCATTACAATTGGTAGGATGGTGAACCGATGGAGTATCAAAAATCAATAAAATAATGTAAGAGGAATTCAAACTTTTCATTTACATTTCAAATATACAAAATGAAAATCAAATTCACAATTCAAATAATATCAAAAAGGAAAAACTATTCATAATATTTCTTAAAAAAAATTTGTTTAGTTAAAAATTATTTATTAGTCATTAGGTAAAAGTTTCAATGTATTTCATTGTCAATTATATATATATATAAACATTTCCCATGTGATTAAATGACTTTCCATTGTTATTTTTCTATCATGTAAAGTCGGCCTTCCATATCAACAAAAGTTGGTCTCGTAACATGAAAAGTCATAATCATAATAGAGATGTGATTATGAATAGTTGGGTCATCAAAAACCCAAAACTTTTCACAATTTCCCATCACGATTTCAATAATAAAATGATTAAATTAATAAAAAGGTACGGTTGGCTCCTCCTTAAGACTTTGCAAGTTTATGCTCTCCCTCAAAGAACTATAATCATAACATGGTGTATGGAAAGCACCAATTTGCATGATTAATATATAACAAATGGTAGAAAAGGACTTGAAAGCACACCTTAATGAAAGTAATAGCATTGAGAATACCATGAGGGTGGAAAGTAATTAATGAAAATATTAGTTGATAATATGATTAAAATTGATATATAACAAATATTTATATAGTCTGAGTGGGTCTAATGGTTAAGAATATGTGTTTTCTCTTAAGAGATCACAAGTTCAAATCCAGAGGGGGGTAGGGTATGTATACCTCAGTGGATTTTATCAGTCAAATCGTTGAGCGGAGGGGGTCCCTTCTCCCACAAACAAGGGAGTCTCATACACCAGTTTGGTGTGTGGCTTGGTCGTGACCTTAAAAATAGATTATACAAAACTGCCTGAGTGGGCCTAATGGTTAAGAACATGTGTTTCCTCTTAAGAGGTCACAAGTTCAAATCCAGAGGGGGGTAGGGTATGTATACCTACATAGACTTTACCGACCTTAAAAATGGATTATTATTATTATTATTATTATATATTTCTTATAATAATTAATTTAAAGTTTATATCAATAATATTCATATAATTAATAATTTTATTTGGAAAATACTACGTAAAAGAGGAGCATGCTTATTAAGATTCAACTTAATTATTGTCATAACAACTACTCCAAATTGTCATTAAACTACAACCTAACACACCAATAATTATATTTACTTATCAATTTATTTATTTTTCGAGGGATAAAAATCTAGTAATTTTATTTAAAACAACATTACAATTATAGATGCATGTGACATTTCTCTGGCTATGAACCTATCAAAATATGTTGAAAATTTACTTGCTTACTTATTAATTTATATAAAATAAAAGATAATAATGAAAAAATCAACGTAGTATATCTAAATATTTGCATATAATATTATTCCATACACATGTAGCATGTTTATGTAAAAAATTAAACAAAATCATAAGGCCAAAGCCAAATGTCCAAATTAGAAGATTTGGAAGTTTCTTATCCCAAAGGACCATTCTTCCTTGTTCTAACCTATAACATTTTGACATCTATATTGTCTTACAAACAAATTAAGTAAACAATCTATGCAACAAAACATAAGATAACAAAAAAGAGTCAATATAGTTTTCCATACCTAGTTTGAGCATCAGATGAATTTGGTCCTTCAACAAATTTCTAGTAGCTTTTAGGATTTTCTCATTCTCCAATCATGGTTGCACTTCAAACCTTTCTTATGCCTTCATTCAATTTCAGAATGAATGAGTGAAGTGGTCCCATGAGATCCTAGGAGGACAAAGAGAAGCCACACATGGAGGGACCTTTTGTAGGATTAGAGTTGTCGAGCGAGGATAAATGATTAATAGGGAGGCACCCAAATGATCTACAATTTTTCCAACTAGCTCTTGGAGAGAGCTTAGTTGCATAGATAGCTCCAAATAATTCAGATGATGAATACCCATGTGTGCATCAACCTCCTTATGACACTGCTTTATTTCTAACATGTGTTAAGTGGTATCCATTGCATAAGAGCTTCTAACATTGTTATTTTTTTGCACTTGATTTTCAAAATCCAGCTTTTAGCAATCCCATCAAATTTAGTTATTTATGATGCTACATTGTGCTTCGACAACCTTTTGAGCACACTTCTTCACCCCACGCTTGACTTCTTCTAGTTCACAAAGGACACAACATTTGTTTCGATAATGGTAATGCTCCACAATTACCTCCCCTTTAGATTGGCTAGATTGAACAAAGACATACATGTCTCACTCATAGAAGGGAAGGAACAAGTACAAAATACTTGAAGAGAAAAGAGTGGTTAAGGCACAAGGCAGAGAGATGAATTCTCAACTATGTGCATACCAAAATTCTCTTCAGTGTACCCCCAACAATGAGTACCATAACAATGGCATTCCAAACCCCAAAGTAGTGCATATTAAGTACCAAACATATTACTAGACTAAACCCACACACAATGTCCTTCACATGCCTAGTACCCTTCATAATGGCTTGCACAAGTGATGGGAGGAAACAATATAATTTGAGATGACATTGATCCATCTTGCATTTGATTCCAAACTGTGTGGGATATTAAGTGTGGAAGAGATATGAATTCACCATAACTGGGATATTAAGTGGGATATTAAGTGTGGAAGAGATATGGATATTAAGTGGGATATTAAGTGGGATATTAAGTGGGATATTAAGTGTGATATTAAGTGGGATATTAAGTGTGGATATTAAGTGGGATATTAAGTGTGGAAGAGATATTAAGTGTGACATTAGGTTCCATCACCATGGATTTTCATGAGTTATACATGATTTTTCAGTAGGAGGGGCATTGCTACATGTTCAAAGGAATCATAGCTAGTTCTCTAGAGACCATCATCTCCCACTATATGGAAAAGATTCTTAAAAGAGGGCATTTAGGCATTGTGGCTCAATTCTATGTCATTCAATCCTTCGAGACATATTCTCAACCCATCCATCCTGACACACAATTAGTCTTGTCCAAACATCACTCCATATTTGAAACTCCCCAAGGTATACCACTCTCGATAGGTGAGCATGATCATTCTATTATTCTCATATCGGGTACCCTCCCACCCAATGCACACCCATATTTCCATTCATTTTCCCAATAAAATGAAATTGAAAAGATAGTTCAAGAGTTGCTAGTTGTTGGTGTCATCATCCCTAATACTGGCACTTATTAATCATCGGTCATCATGCTCCTAAAGATATGAAGGAACTTGGAACATGGGTCTTGACTTTTGAGCTCTCAACAAAATAAAAGTCAAAGATAAGTTCTTCATTCTTGTTGTTGATGACCTTTTGAATGAGCTTAAAGGTAATCAATTCTTCACCAAAGTTTTATGGCCCCTACAAGGTCCTCAAACTTATCGGGTTAGTGGATTCCAATTAGAACTTCTAAGCCACTCTAAAATTCATCCAATCTTTCATGTCTCTTGCTTAAAGAAAGTGATCGGATCTAATTGTTGTATTCAAACTAGTCTTCTAGAACTAGATGATGAAGGTTCCATTTGGTTGTATCCAAAGGCCGTCCATGACAAAAGAGAGCATCATCTCCATTAGCACATTATACAAAAGGTTCTAATACAATGGAAGGATAGCTCCCATATGGTGATGAAGTCTCACCATATCCAAGTCTCACTCTAATTATTCACATCTTAAGTACAATTGGAACCATAATATCCTATCCATTCTTCCCAAATCCACCACATATATATCACATATCTTACATAAAAATTGAGACCCAATACTTCTAGTATGATTTTCAAACTCTCAAGAAAACAATGAATTAATAATCAATAAATCATGAAAAGAAGACACAATGAGAAGAAGACACATCATTAGGATCATTAGGATTACCCTTATTAGTAACAAAAGAATAATCAATATTGAAATTAGCATAAGCTTAACATCCTCTAAAGAATCAAGCAATGCTTCTTCTCCATAAATTCATTTGCATGGTTTCAAAAACATGTTGTAAAATTCCTCCCATCAGATTTGTCCTCTTTATTGATTTTTTAAGGTAAGGTTTCCTAGAATAAAATTCTCCTTCAAATAAATAAAAGATATAATATACTTTCAAACATACTAAATTATCAAACTTCATTTTTTTTTAATTCCATTACTAATTCCACGAAGCATTATTCACATTTTTTTTTATTGTGTGAAGTCTCCATCATAAAAAGGCTTCCGAAGCGTTTAAGATTCATAGCTTGATACCTCGAACTATCTCTACAAATCACTCCTATGGAAAATCTAGGTTGTCTATGGAAAATCTAGTCACTCCTACTTTCGGTTGATAACCTTTATCAGTCGGGCCCACTCGAGGTTAATATTTATATGACTCTTTATGTTCACGTTCAAAGTTTTGATAAAATATATACATGAAAAGTCGGCCTTCCATATCATGAAAATTTGGTCTTGTAACACGAAAAGTCATAATCAAAATGGAGATGTGATTATGAATAGGGGGGCACCAAAATCCAAAAACTTTTCACAATTTCAATAATAAAATGATAAAATTAATAAAAGGTACGGAATGCTCCTTAGGACTTTGTGATGCAAGTTTATGGTCTCCCTCAAAGAAGTATAATCATATCATGGTGTATGGAAAGCATCAATCTTTATAACAAATATAATCTGTATAACTAATATATAACAAACATTTTTACAATGTTAGAAAAGGAGTTTGAAGCACACTTAAATGAAATGAAATGAACAATTATAAAGCATTGAGAATATCATAGGATTAGGGAACTAATTAATTTGATTTTAGTTGTTTGTCATCATTGGGAGTAGAAGTTGGCTAAGAGGGTTTGGGACTTTTGTGCTGCTTCTTGTTGTGAGGATGTTGGCTTTTTGGATGCTTGGATTTATCTTTCCATTGTACCAATAAGGCCTTGTTAGATGTATCTGTAGCATTGATAAATTTAAGATACAAGAGTTTATCTTGCTCTCTAATTAGAGAATCACAAAAAGACTCAAGTGACGATGTTGTGTAATAATCTCCTAAAGCTTCTCTGGTGAAGTGAAAAGTAGATACAAAAACAATGTGAAAAATATAGCATTGAGAATATCATAGGATTAGGGAACTAATTAATTTGATTTTGGTTCTTTGTCATCACTGGGAGTAGAAGGTGGCTAAGAAGGTTTGGGACCCTTTCTCTACTTGTTGTTGTGAGGATGTTGCTTCTTTGGATGCTTGGATTTATCTTTCTATTGTACTAATAAGGCCTTGTTAGATGTACTTGTAGTGTTGATAAATTTAAGATACAAGAGCTTATCTTGCTCTTTAATTAGAGAATCACAAAAGACTCAAGTGAGGGTGTTGTGTAATAATCCCCTAGAGCTTCTCTGGTGGAGTGAAAAGTAGATACAAAAACAATGAGAAAATTTTAGCATTGAGAATATCATATGATTAGGGAACTAATTAATTTGATTTTGGTTCTTTGTCATCACTGGGAGTAGAAGCTGGCTAAGAAGGTTTGGGACTCTTGTTCTACTTCTTGTTGTGAGGATGTTGCTTCTTTGGATGCTTGGATTTATCTTTCTATTGTACCAATACGGCCTTGTTAGATGTACTTGTAGCGTTGATAAATTTAAGATACAAGAGCTTATCTTTCTCTCTAATTATTGAATCACAAAAAGACTCAAGAGGGGGTGTTGTATAATAATCCCCTAGAGCTTCTCTGGTGGAGTGAAAATTAGATACAAAAACAAAATACGCACTACCAAGCTTAACAAGGATAGCATATATATGTCGGTCATCCTTCATTTCTATTTGACAATCTTTAAGTAAAATTCTAAGTGTTTTGAACTTGGATCAATAATCTTCGATGCAAGAGAAATCAATGGGATTTAAAGAAATTAATCAATTTTCAGGCTAGTGGGCTTGAATCTCATTGTGTTTACCAAACATCTTTTCTAGTGTATTACAAGCTTCATCCGGGTCATCAATTCCTCGAATGTGAAACCATAAATAAAGAGATATGGACACTCTGATAAATCCACATTCTTCATCGTTCTTATTACCCCATTCGTATTTATTTGCAACATCAATGGTGGCTTTTTCTTTTCCCAAGGTATCTGATATAATCCTTTACTTTGTAGTACATCCTTCATACGATATTTTCATGAGAAGTAGGTGGTACTGGTAAGCAAAATATTACTTGTATTAGCCATATGAAAATATGCAAGTAATATGGATTCAAAATTTGAAACTAATTGTCTGGATGGAAATCTCTCGAAGAAAATAGGTAGTTAAAAAAAAGGCACTGAAAACGGACTTCAGATGTGAATGTTATGTCATTTTTAAGAAAAACATAAAGGTATTCAAAGTGTCATGTGGCAGGTAGAAGTTGGCTCACATGGCAATGGATGCACAATGATATTGTTGAGTAAAAAAAATTATTTTGCTTCTCTACTTTTGCATGTAAGCTCACTTTTACAAATAAGTTACTTGTGAAATGACCCACTTTTATAAAATAAGTGAGAATCACTTTCACAAAGAAGTTACTTTATAAACTAACGTTGCATGCAAAAAATAATTTTCAAAAAGAATATTAAAGTTAGTTTATCGTGATTCACTATTATAATTTAAGTGAAATTCACTATATAATAAAGTTATGTGAAAACTTTTGCATGAACTTTTTCAAAAAGGAACTTAATAAAAAAAATGTTTGAACTCAAAACTTTTTATTTAATATAGTAACTTTTAATCAAGTGAACTAATATTAAATGTATAACAAATGTTATGAAGGAAGAGATTTTTTTGTTGTTGTCTCAAAGTGCATAGTTACTCTACAAACACTTCTTTTTTTCTGCAAAAAACTTCAACACAACCGCACAAAAACACAAGCAAATTTTTGAAAAAAAAATCGGAACTTTACAATAATGGGGTTAGATCTCAGTTAGTTTGCCTGGAGATGTAATTTTTCTCTATGTTTTCTATTTGTTGAGCTTACATAAAGTACAAAGAAAAGAGCATACACTGAAAAGAAAACACTTTTTGTTTTGTTTTTGATTTTTCGAGATTGCACAGATTGCACGACAAAGAGCATACATAGACTAGAAAGAGTAGCAAATTAGGAATATAACTAGTAAAAATAAAATATTAACTTGGGAAAAAATTAAAAGGGGGTAATCAAACTTTATACCTCTGGATCTGACAAAAATGGTCGTATCTTGGCAAATAGAAACCTTCTTGGGTGAAATGAAAAATGTTTCCAACTTAGAGTAGTTCTTTAGATGCAATGGAATAGTCCGCTCAACTTATAAATGCACATAAATAGTAGAACCCATGAATTAGTTTATGCATGTGATGACATAGGTTCAATATCTCGACCAAGAACGAGAGTGGATCTTCAAATGGGATTTGATACCATGCTCAACAAAATAGAGTATTTCCACATATGATGAACACCTTAAGAAACCTCTCACACACTCAGATCAAAGATCAATACACCAGTGTTTTTATGTGGTTAAAACCCTCAAAGAGGGAAACAGTGCACGACCCCAGCCAACACAACCACTTGAGACAATATATTAATGCAAAAGAAAAATTTGTACATAAGAGTTTCTTACAATCGATCTTCGGCAAATGACCCTTCGTGCTCTTTAAATAGATATCATGGGCCAGTTGGGTGTTAAGTCAGGGATCAATATAGTCACTAGTATTGAGGAGAATATCAGTTGTAGGATCAATTTATGTCTAGAACATATCGTGACCATTTTATTACATAACTACAAATGCATACTAAAGAAACACACTTTTACCTAAAGAGACATTTGACTAAGTTGATCTTAGCTAACTCCTAAGTTTCCAAATATCCTAATATTTTCTATATTGGTACATTTTCATACAACCTCATTACAGTAGCTTGAGGGTCCTTGGAGAAGGAAAGTACCCATTAGAGTTGGTAGGGTGGTCAACTAGTGGGATATCAAAGATCGATAAAATAATATAAGAGGAATTCAAGCTTTCCATTCACATCTCAAAAGCTTAAAGTAGATGCAAGTGGAAATCAAGCTCACAATTCAAATATCAAAAGGATAAAAGTGTTCTATGGTAATTCTCGAAAAAATTGTTTGGTCTAAAAATATTTGTTATTCATTGATGTGGAAGTTTCATTTTATTTCATTGTCAATTACTTCTATATATATATAAACATTTCTCATGTGATTAAATGATTTTATTATTGTTATGAGAAGTTATATGAAATATTCTTGAAACCAACCTATGTGCAAACAAGTGTGTGTGTATGTGTGTTGAAATGAAATCGTGGTATAATAAAAACCCCTGAGAGGTTTCAACCGGAGGTGATTGAGGGTTTTCGCAGAAGGGTTACATATGAGGGCATTCGTAGG
Source organism: Picea glauca (assembly GCA_000966675.3). NCBI lineage: Eukaryota > Viridiplantae > Streptophyta > Pinopsida > Pinales > Pinaceae > Picea > Picea glauca. The sequence goes on from JZKD02S2151067.1 coordinate 32,178, forward strand.
AGCATACTAGAGGGGACCTATAGGTTGATTCTTAAGGGCACAATGTGGTACTAGGTGGTGTGTCCCAGGGCGTGATTCTGGGTTAGATGGATGAACTAATTCATCTAGTTGATTACTCTAAGGATATAATCTCGGAGGATATGATATTCATATCCCCTTGTGTGTTATTTGACCTAGGTGACTCATCATACCCCACAGATGAGTTACTGAATGTGCCAACTAACCTTTCTGGTGGATGTCTTGTGTCTGGAGGTACTAACTTTGTCAGTCCCTATAGATCTACTGAACTTTTAGTGGATTTTTGTTAGGCTCTGAATCAGGGATTAAAATGTTCTTTGGTATTGAAGCATGAAAGAAACTTTAATGTTCATGATGGAATTGGCATTGCACCACCTACCTTCAGCTTGAAAATCTACAACAACATCGAGTCGTTGGAAGGGTACATTTTTTACAGGCCGAAGGTCTTAGGGTTTATCGGAGGTAGACTAGATTTGGTCAAGTTATAGGGTGGTTGAGTTAAAGAAGTCCCAGAAAAGTCCTAGTCAAAAGAGGTGGAAGGTGGTGAAGTCGAAAGGGGGTGGTGTATCTTTGATGGTTGAGGAAAATTTGTGTGTAAGCCAAATAGCAGAGTTGGAAGGATGAATGATGGTGGTGAAGTTTAGTGGTAGAAGGGTATCCATGTTGAGTATGAATGGATGTAGAGTGAGTGGGATCCCATTCTAGGTCACAAGCCTGTCACCTATTTCTTGGACCGAGGATGGATAGGGATTATTTTCCAAACCCGAGATGATGCATGGAGAATTATTTCAAGTTGATGGTACTGGGACATGCATATGTTGCACATAAAACCTTGGCACCCCCTCTTCGATTCTCGGGAAGAAACCATTACTACCTCTCCCACGTGGATCAAGCTTATGAATATTCCTTTAGGGTTTTAGATTAATTTAGGTTTGAGAGCTATCAGGGAGGCACTAAGAACCTTCATTTTTGCAGATGATAGTTATAAGACTTGAAATTTTTGGTCGGCGTAAAAATCCTAGTGGACTTGTATCCTCGACAAGGCTTATTTGCATCGATTTATTTGGTGTGGTGGGGGATAGATATTATACCCATATTTTGGATTATGTTACCATAACTTTCAGGTGCTCCTGATGTCATAAGGTGGGGCATGTTTTTCTAACTATGAGCTGAAATTTCAAAAGAAATTTATGAGAAAAGGGGCGGTAGTGCAAGATGTTAGGGTTTCAACCCCTAAGCACTCTCAACCAATAAAGAAATATTCGTGTGCACCTATATTGGAGAGGGTGAGGGAAAATGAGGATATTTGGTATGCACAAGTGATGGATATGATGTAGAAGGAAAATGATATCATGATAGGAGACATGTCCATTCCAATGATCTTGGGAACACAACGACAGGACGAGGAGTACTTGTCACAGTGGAAGTGCATAGGTGGAGACTTGGAATTTACAACATCCCAATGGAGAAAGCTATAGGCACTATGGAACAAGGGAGTTTATCCTTCTCTCATTTTGGGCAAGCCAAACAACACCAATAACAATTCTCTTGTTTCAAGTTCAGGTAGGCATGTATCTAGTATGCATCCTCGGTGTTCTATTCCTTTCCCTAGGCCATCCTCAGTGGTGGTTTCATTGAGACTATTGGTGAGGGTGAAGAAGGGGTATTCCTTTATTGACGAACTCTCAATGGATTATGATCCCTTCCCTTTACAAATTGAGGAAGCCCTATAACCCTCTCATATTGGCTCCTCCGTGATATCTTATGGAATATAACCCTATCAACTAAGGCCTAGGAACCCATCTTAGGGACTTGATGCTATGGGGGGGTTGGGATTTGATATGCAAAGGGAGTTGGGCCCTTTGAAAGTAGGGTGGATATCTACCCTCAAACATGCTCAAGGGAAGGCCACTAGGGAAACTAACCAGGGTAGACAACAATTGATATCAGGGGTCCTTAGAGTAGGAACTACCCTAAAGGTAGTTCCCCATGAATATCATGTCAGTTAATAAGCGAGGCTTGGGAGGGAGGGCCAAAAACTTATCCCTGAAATGATTAGTGGAGGTGGATAATATAGCTATTGTATTCATTTAGGAATATATGGGGTCATGTGTACCCATAATTACAGATCTGAAAAAAATGTTTATGGGTTGGGAATTCTATGGTTTGGACTCTAAGGGTTTTTCGGGAAGGATTAATATTGGTTTTTCGATGAGCATTACACTTACAAATTAATTTATTGTATGATTAGGGATTTTCACTGAGGTATATATTAAGTAACTGGACATTACTTTGTCCCTTCTCAACTAATATGGTCCCTATGAGGGTAAGGAGAAATTTTGGGACAATCTATTTTTATTAAATTGCCTTCTGTCCAATAATCTCATTATTTGGGGGGATTTAAATATCATACTCAACAAAGAGGAAATATGGGGACCGCCCACACAAGAAGATCAATTGGATAACCACTTTATTGAAAATTTTGAACGGGCGGGATGGGTAGATTTCGATCCTATCCAAATCTTCCCTACATGGAGCAACAACAAAAGTGGATATGGTGGGGTTTACAAGAGACTCAATCAGTTCCTTACTCATCATATGGCTCTTCATAGGATTGGAAATTTCATATCATGGGTTGGGAAGGTGTGCTTCACAGGCCATTACCATATCTTTATTGAGTTGGGGAAAGGTGATAAGAAATTGGGAGCTCCATTTAAATATAATCCTTATTGGTGTGAAGAGGAGGAGTTTCAAAATTTAGTACGTGAAAATTGGAAAAGTTTCATTATGACTTGGATTTTCTACAACACTTTGATTGGTTAAAGAGAAAGTAGTTGATTGGGAGGGGGAGAGAAAAAAAGAGCAGGAATTGATCCCTAAAGGACATTGAACAATAATTGGAGGTTCTTTATGAAGAGTACAGGGGAGGTACTTTTCCTCAATTCACCTTAGATAAAATCCACTCTTTGGATACCCTTCGAGGCAATATATTTCTCGAACAAGAAAGGGAATGGTGCCTTAAGATATTTTCCTTATGGATTGAAGCAAGGGACCAAAACACCAAGTATTTTAAGAAATATGCTAACTACAGGAAATTTTTTAATACAAATTCAAATTTAAATGATATCAATGGAAATAAACCTCGTGGATTATCAGAATTGGTTTCTCTAGGGGTTAGTCACTTCAAAGAAATTTTTAGGGAACCAGATCATGTGAAGATTGGAGAGATCCTCAAACTAATTTATTTTTTTTCGAGACTCATTGAGGAAGAAGATACAATATCCCTATACAGTGTAGTGACCAAATATGAAGTCATTGTTGTCATTATCTCCTTCAAGAGAGACAAGAGACCAAGCCTGGATAGTTGGATGGTTCAGTTCTTTGAGGATTTTTTTAATTTATTGGGATATGACTTACTTCGGGTGGTGGAGGAAGTATGTCACTCTGGTAAAATGTTGATTGATTCCACCTTCATTGCATTAATTCCCAAAGTGGAGTACCCATCTACTTTTGATGATTTTAGACCAATTTCATTAGGCAACAATTTGTACAAAATTATAGCTAAAGTAATAGTAGTCAGACTCAATTTGGTGTTAGCCAAGGTTACATCACTAGAAAAATTCAGCTTCATCAAGGATAGGCTCATACACAAAGCTATAGGCACAATTGAGGAAGGACTACACTTCATCAAAACTACTAGGTTCCCAACAGTGGTAATTAAGCTTGAATTATCCAAAGCATATGATCTAGTTTCTTGGATTTATCTCAAATTGCTCTTATTACATGTTGGTTTTATTTTCCTTTGGTCAAGTGGATCATGGGTTGTGTTACCTTAGCTTCTTTTGTTGTGTTAATTAATGGATCTGGCTTATATTTCTTCAAACCATCCTAAGGGCTTAGGAAAGGTTTCTCCATGTCTCCATACTTTTTTTTATGGTTGTTGAAGGGCTTAGTAGGGAAATCCCTGAGCTCGAGAGATTAAATAAAATTCAATGTGCGAGGATTGACAGGGATGAACAACTCATACATTTTTTGTTTGTGGATGATGCTTTTATTTTCTTCTATTGTATGGAGGTTGAAGGTAGGCCATATAAGTAGGTCATGGATTTATTTTGTGATGCTACAAGTATGCTTGTTAATGTTAATAAATCTACACTTTAATTCCCAGTGGTGGAGGTCGGAATTAGATGCAACTTGATTGATCTATTTTATTTTCCCTTTTATGAGTTGGTTGATGGTTTCAAGTACCTTGGGTACATGCTAAAACCTAATAATTATGGGATTTCATACTGGAAATGGTTTCTTTCCAAGGTTGAAAAGAAAATTAATTTTTGGTGCAATGGGTGGATTTCACAAGGTGGAATACTTTTACTTATTAAATATGTAATTGAGTCCATCTTGATGTATTGGAATCTACTTCCCGATATTCCTAAAGGCATTCTTAATAAAATCGGAAAGTTATGGTTCAATTATCTCTGGAAGGGAAGTAGTGAATATTTGGGATCACATTTGGTCAATTGGAAACAAGTGTCAATTCCCAAGGTTCAAGGTGGATGGGGATTAAAAGATAATTTTAAATTTTAGAAGGCATTGGATGCACGATCGCTTTGGGTTTTCTTGACTCATGATAGTCTATGGAGGAGGATATTTGTTGAGAAGTATATTACTCCTTGCTTAGTTCCAGATTGGATACACGGGCACTAGAAAAGTATCCATAATGTATCAAATGAATGGAAGTATTTAATACAATCCTTTCCCATAATTGGATAATACCTAGCCTAGAAGGTGGGCATGGGATCTCAAGTCAGAATTGGCATGGATGTGCAAAAAATGTGTTCCCCCTAAGGCACTTGTTGCATAGTTTCAGGAGACAGGTTTTTGCACACTTAACAAAGTTGGTGATGTCGAACAAATGAAAATTAGGAGACAAGGGTGGCTCAATGCATAGGATTTGGGTTTGGATGTGGGATGTCCCCAACATTGATATCTTTACATCGTTGAATTATCCAAGGTGCACATCCGATTATCGGATTCCAAAGATGAAATTGCATGGTCCTACAACACTTTAGGGGGTCATTATTCGACCAAGTTGGGGTATCTAGCAATGAAAATTTTGGAAAATTCGGATAGTCAATGATGGTTCAAGAAGCTATGGAAAATCAAAGGACCATTGAGAGGCATTATTTTGGCTTGTATTGAAATAAAGAGTTCTGACCTAGGACATGCTTCAATTGGGGAATAAAGTTGGGCATGTATGTTGTTCATTGTCCAAGCATAATGAAGAAACTAATTTAAGTTTGTTTCTGGAGTGTCCTTTCACAAGACGGGTATGGCATGAGATCAAAAGTCAATTGAATTTGGAACACTTAAGCGATAGTCATTTGTTGGTAGAATGTTTTCATGGTTATTATATCTGGGGGCCACTAAAGAATTTTATAGTACTTCTTGTTATGGTTTCTTTGGCAGTATGGTTGGCTCGAAATGCCAACAATTTTGAGGACAATAAATGCCCATCTTTCAAGGACTCTCAACAATATATGGCATCACTTTCCTTGTATAATCCTTCTCAATCCATGAATAATGATTGTTTGGTGAAAGAGGTTAATATGAACAAGGAGATACCTTGGGGCTTCTTTGATGGTGCTTGTTAAGGACCGATGCACCCATGCAAATTGGAATTTGTATTATATATTTGAGACTCTCATTTATTTGTTGGCAAAGCCAATTTTGGTCAAGGTTCCAATAATCAGGGGGAATTCAAAGCTTTGTATGCACTTCTAAAATGTGCAGTGGATAGGAATATTTTTTTTTTTGAGGTATTTGGAGATTCAAAGCCGACCATTAATTAGATGAAGGATAGGATCCATATGACTAACCTGGGCTTGCTACAAATTTCACACCAGTTGAAAAATATCTCTGAAAAAATTCAACAGATTAGTTACACTTGTGTTTTTCGGAAATTAAATTATGTAGTTAATTCTCTTTAAAATGATGTTTTTCTTTTGGATACCTACAAGTTTGTTCTAGAATAATTTTATGAAGGACAATTGCTTTCTATAAGTTTATGCAATTTTATCGACTTGTATATAGGCCTTTTTTTTTTTTATAAGTTTAATATAGGACTTTGATAATCCTATATCTAAATCCAACAGTGAATCTATTGTAATTTTTTCTTTTGTGCTTATCACTTTGTGCCTAAAAATTGTACTCTCAGTTTCACTGAAATAAAAAGTATGTTTTTTCTTGAAAAAAATAGTGAAATGAAAAAAAATGTATATACAAACTTGGACTAAAAAAAGAGTCAAACGAACTAGTCACCCAAGACTCTTCACAGTATATGCTTACTTATTAAAATAAAACTTGTGTGGGAATAGAGAAAGTTGAATCAACTCATTCTCCAAATTGTAGGCCTACGACCTACCTATTCCCAAAAAGTGTGATTTACAACACTTAGAAAATGATTGTTTTTCAATTATTATGTGGAATTGTTTCATTGTAGAATACAATCTCTACCTAGAATTGTTTCATTATATTTGTTGTTGTATGGTCTACGGTCACTCTATTGAATATTGCATATACATTAAAAATTATAAGTTGAGTGGAAAGGCCTATATATATATGTATATATGAAACTTTGATATTGTGATATTACTTTTGAATTCGCATGTACAAATTATACTTTTGAATTTGCATGTACAAATTATAGAAATTTGGGGTCTAATTGATAATACATATTGAAATTTGGGGTCTAATTGATAATACATATTGAAACATGTATATAGTTATTTAAATAAAATATTAATCTTTCATACTTTTATAATATAAGTTTTAATTAATTGGTGGCACGATGCGTTGTGGAAATGGGACATGACTCTTAAACTCAAACTTTTTACTTGGTTGTTGATGGAGAGCAGGATTCTCACCTGGGAGAGTTTACAAAGAAGAGGGTGGCAGGGTTCCGGAATATGTGCCTTGTGCAAGAAAGACTTAGACACATCTCAACACTTGATGTTATATTTCATGTTTGCACAATAGGTTTGGACAAGTATGTTGACAACACTCAAGATTATTATTGGGTGGACAAGTGGGAACATTCAATCACTTTTCAAGTATTGGAGTCATAAGCACCCTAGATGGAACACACTACCTTCTATTATTTGTTGGAACATCTAGCTAGAAAGGAACATTTTATTGCTTGAGGAAGGAAAACCTTCTATAGTAGGGGTGATCTATAGGACCCTAGGTTGGGTAAGGGACTCTAAGAAGAAGCCACAACCTTTACTTACAACTAAACAGTCGCCAAAGTATTCGATTAGAAGAGAAGCAACTTGGTTTGATGGGGTTGCTCGGAGAAATGGGCAGTGTAGCGAAGCGGGTGGAATAATCAAGATAAATAGACAAATTAGCTACAAGTGGTGGCTCAATTGTGGACTGAGCACAAACAATAGAGCATAACTCCTAGGTGTATGGGCCTTGCTCTCCCTGGCTATTCATATACACATCTTTGATATTCAGGTTATTGGTGATTCGAAGATAGTTATCGAATCGTTGAACAAGACCAGTGACATCTAGGCGATGGGCTTGAATTATTGGAAAGAGCAGACCTTGTCCCTCACTTAGGCCTTCTTGGCTCTTGATTTCATATAGAGATTTCAACTGGGAAGCAAACACTCTTTCTAAACAAGCAATAGATCTTCAGGAAGGGATTTTGAAATTTAATCGGATGGAAGATGGACAAGCAGGTCCAGCTCTATTCCTCTGGCTATACTGACTTAGCTCTGGTTACATTTCTTCGATAAATTCTTTGTTGGAATTTGATCTGCGATAGATGTCTCTATATTTCTCGACCTAGTCTAAAGGTCGGTGTAGTTACCCTCAGTTTTTGGGTTGATCATTGGAAGTTTCTCAATTCTTGAGTTTGTTTCCCTGTTGGTCCTTGATCCGAGGAGGATGTTTTTCAGTACTCGACTTTGTTGTCTTGGTCTGTGTAGCTAATCCTGTCTCGGGGCCGATAGTTTTTGCAGGAGCTATGCTTGATAGGCGAATTGATTCGTCATTGTAATCTTACTTGTTTCTCATGTACCGAGAGCTGTTATATTACTAATATAAGTGAAATTTCTTTGCAGAAAAAAAAAAAGTTCTAATCAATGGAGGAACTTTATTTAGAATAAAGAGTTAAACATTAAAAATTTATTCATTAAATGTGACAATCAATTTGATAATAATGACTATAAACATAATAGTTGTAATTGTTTAAATAAATTAATTAAATTTAGTTGAGATAAGGCTTTGATAGATTTGTATGGTAAACCATATTTGAACTATATGAATTATATTAAATATATATGCATATATTAATACAAACCACAAGTAACGAAAGATGTAAACAAATTGTGATAGGTAGACCCTTTCTATATTAATTAAGTTTGTAATCATATTACCAATTATTGGCCAAGGAAATATATCAATGAATTATTATTATTATTATTTTATTTTATTTTATTTTTTGCTAGTTTGTCCGTGACCTGCGGGACTAGCCTGTGGCTGAGAAACCTCGACTCAAGGGCATCTAAGCTGTCAAAATCGCTTGGGGATCACACCCGGCCTGAGCCACACCAACCCTTAACATGGCTGGATTTTTTGTCCCTGCAAGTTTCGAACCGGTGACTTTAACATCACAAAGTGCCTTAACAACACACTCTATCACCGACTGTCCTACACCTCGGGGACATTATTATTATAACCTACTTTATGACTTGACGTAACCTTACACATGATTGTGGAGGTTGATTAAACATTGTTTATTTAAAATATAACTTAATTTGATTTTACAAATTGTATGCAAGTGTTTGATTTGTAACATTAACACCAAGAGGGGTGTTACATTTCGAATATGGGATCCTTATATGAGATCCGTGGACAAGTGTTGATTGAAAAGTGGTTATTAATGACCTTAATTAATGTCCACCCCATAGAAACTTGTATTATTAAGGAACTAGGTGCATATTCCACCCATATTTTGTCCAAATGACCCTAGACATGTAGGATATTGATTTTTTTTCCATCATATCAACTTGTTTATTAAATTATTGGAAAATTTGGTGAAAAGAGATCTTGCGTAAACCATCAACCTCCTTTTGAACTCAGGCTACAGTCAATGCTAATTTGTAATCAAAGGAAGATGTCTTTGAGACCAATGAGCTAATAATTGTACTTGAATCCCCAATGACAATCAGAGAATTCAAACTGGTTATTTTTTCTACAAGGATACATTGGAGGAGAGAAAAAGCCTTTTATTTCTTGTTTTTTGTTCTCCCAAGACTCATGCAAATGAATTTTCCATATTTCCCTTGGAATCCAAAATGATCCCCCTTGATTCAAATCGGATTCGAACAAGAACAATTGACTATGGCATGGGCTCTATGATGATCGAAATTGGCAAGGTTTGAGGCTATGGATGATTAAGGAGACCACCTTGTTGATGTGAAGGGACCCATGCCATCACGATTGGTGTCAACCCCTGCATTCAATTAAAACATAAGGAAATCACATAAGATGTAAGGTTAAGGAAAAAAATATTGTAAAAGGAAAAAAGCATGTATTAAAAAATAAAAATACCATGAGAACTCTTTTCCAATGTGAAGGGAAAAAAAAATACAAAAAGAAAGAGAAGGAGGAGAAATGAGCTTGGGGGAACTAAAGGGTTGGGGACACTTGACCTTACAACTATCCCCCCAACTAATTCTACCTCGTATATCATGTTTCCTTGAAAAGGAGAAATGGTTCTTTAGATAAGAATGAAAAGGAATGTGGTTACCAGATTTCATTGAGGAGCATAGAGATGAACCAGAGAGCATGTAACCTTCCCATTGATGCATAATAAAGATCTTGGCCAAAGCCAATAGAATGTTGGTTTTCCCATTTGGGTTTCCAAGTTAAATCATGTCTCCATGTGCATTATTTTTCCACTATTTTTGAGTATTTTGTTGTGTTAATTCACTTTTGTGGTTTATTGAAGCTATTGGTTGCATTTTAATGGCTTATTTGTAGATTGTGAATTTTGTCAAGTCGTTAATGAGCTAAGTGTAGATTTTAACCTTGTACAATTAATTAATGCAAATGGATTTTTAATAATAATAAAAAAAGATGTAATGGAACACATACATTACACAGAGATTTTACTGTGGAAACCCAAATTGGGAAAACCAACAACATGTTTCGAGTCACACCTCTAATTATTATATTATATCATTCATCTACGTCATTGTTTACAATACAATATATAGGATCTCACGGCATCCAAAACCCCTAATACATTGAATCGAATTAGATTACAACCCTAATTGCTTAACCGGGATTAGAAAACCATGGGTTGAAATACCATGCACCACAAAACTGCCAAAGGTGAGAAACCATCCCCGCCAAAGGTGAAAGACCATCCAAAACAATTGGTGAATATCCAAAAAGTTGGAAAAAAATATTAGGGGGACCTAAAGTCATGCAAATAATATAGCACATACCCAATAGTCTCCCACTTGTTGTTTTCTTTGCATATAGGAGTCACATGCTTTCATGATCAACAATCTAGGGCACAGATGCCCATTGATCCTCTACATCGAGAGAAATTCTTAGTGATAAAAATTTTTGTTAATGAATCTACAATATTCTCCAAAGTGTCCACATTCACCAACAACACCTTTGTGTCTTCAACCATGTCTCTCTCAAAGTGATACTTAACATCAATATTCTTTTTCTTTGAATGATAAGCAAGGTTCTTTGCTAGGAAGATTGTACGTTGACTATCACAATCTATCTGTATTGCTTGTTGTACCAACCCAATGCTTGAACACAATATTTGTAACCATATTGATTCATTGCTTGTATGAGTGGTTTCCATGTATTCAAATTATGTAGTTGAGAGTGAAACTACAGACTATATTTTTCTCATCTAATTGTTTGTTCCTCCGAATAGGTTAATCACATACCCACTTGTAGATATTCTACGATCCAGATCTCCATCCCATTCTGCATCAACAAAGTCATGTATGTTCAACACTCTGTCATAGAAATGTTCATAGAAATCAAAATCAAGAGAGAAATTGGCCATACCTTCAACCATACATTTATCATGTATTACTCAAAGGCCCTTCTCTTCGATATGCCCCAATATTTGATGCCATAACATAGTATTTTCTCCAAAGACTGTAGGAGTTTTTTCTTCTTTGGTTTTAATCTCAGGAACAATGGAATTGTTTCACCGGTCACTAATAGTGCTTCCCAACAGCTTGTACAAAGTTCCAATTTGAACTTCCTTCAGTAACATCATTTCCCCTTGAACCATCATGTAGGTTTCTTTCTCAAAAACTGTTTTTTCCCCTGCATCATCCATTTTGCATACATAAATCAAATTTCTCACCAATCCCGAGATGTGCAAAACACCAAGGAGTATTCTAATCCTTCCATCCATGAGCTTCAATTTGAATTTTCTTCATCCTATGATTTTGGTTGTCGATTCATCACCTAGGAAAACATCACCTCCATCATACCTTTCATACTCATAAAACCATTCCCTATGAGGAGTCATATGAAAGGATTCCCCTGAGTCGACCAACCATGTCTCATGATCTCCATGTGTGCTTAAAGAAGCCAAGTACACATATCCTGATCCATATGGATATCGGTGGCCACCCACCTTTTCCAACTGGCTCAAAACAGTTTTCTAACATTTTTGGCAATTTACTATTTTTAGCAGTTTTTACTTCCGGGGCCATTTTGAGGGCCTA
>JZKD02S2151089.1:26895-38187 GCA_000966675.3 Picea glauca
AGTACTCTATCATGCCCTCTAGACATGAAACCTTAAAGGCCTTCAATTATGAAACCAAACAACTCCTACAAATGCATAAACATAACATACATTCATAGCATATAAAGAACACTCATCGACATCCACATAACACATAAATACATGCAGGAAAAACTGCTTATGTTTATATTAAATGGAAAATGCCTGTTTTTACAAGGTGTTCCTGAGCTCGGCCTGTAACAAGGTCTTGGATCCTTCTCTTCTGCTCTCTACTCACAGATCCTCTACCATTATTCCTTCCTCTCATAACTCTACAACTCTCTAACTCACACTCCCTCCAAATGAGATCGAAATTGATCTTTTACATGAGGGGGCTCTTAGCTCTTCCCTCCAATCTACATACCCTATTCAATTACATTGAATGCGTTGTCTATTTTGCTATTTGGATCTAGATCTCATCCTTACAAAACATTAAAGTCCTATCTACTCTATTCCTGCACAAAGGCATGGCTCTATGGCTCAACAGCCTAAGCAATTAAATTACATTCATTCAAATTTTAAATGAGGCTGTGCCTCTCTTCAACACATGATTTGAATTTGCTAACATGGCTGGCTGGTCAATGTGGAGAGATGATCTTGCATCATACTCCTCAACTGCAAAATTCATGAGCTCCTGCTCATGAGCTTTGCATCTCAGCTGTGGAAATCCTCCTGGATCCCAAATCATCCTCTTGAGTTGTTCATCTGCTCCATCTTCCTGCTGTTGTTGCTGGTTCTGTGCTGTTGCTACTACTTCCTTCCCTCTGCTCATCCTCTCCTTGCTGACATTCCCTGCTGATGGGATCATCAGCTCCCTGATCTCCCTAATCACTACGTCCAGCTACTCCAATGGTTGGCCTTGTTAATGCAATCTCCTCAGCTTCAAAAATTTTCGGCACATGGGAAGATCACTGCGATCTCCCATGCTTTCTTCATCAGCTTCCAACTTCACCTGTTGGATGTGCACACATTGCACTTTCACCCTTCTCTCCAGGGCTTCCATCTGCTCATACAGATCAACCAAACTAATGTTGTCTGCTTCTTCTTCCTCTTCTTTTGCAAACTCCCATGTTGCAGTCTTTTCAGTCTCCTGGCTGAAAATATTGAGTTGTTCCTCATAATGCTCATCATTCCATTCTGCTTCTCCTACTGTCATCTTTAGTGCTATATCTTCCTCAGCTTCCTAGCTGAAAGCATTGAGACACTCCTCATAATGTTCATCTTCTTCTTCATCTGCTTGGGAAGCTTCTAGAGTCTGCTCCAATTCTTCTTCCCTAACAGTCTCAGCTAGTTGTCCTTCTTCTGCTATTGCTGCATCTACAACACAAATTTCTTCCTCGTCCTGGGAAAATGGTAGGAATATCTAAATTCCCCCAATCATTAGAATATTTCTATGATATTCCTCCTTTTTCAGCTGCACCTATTGATCCAAACTCACCTCTAAGTTTATGAGATTCTCAGATAGTCTCATCTGTTCATCCCTGCCCACCTAGAAATATGGGATTTTCCTGCTGCCCTCCTGGTGGACTATGAGATCAATCGATCCCATCTTCATCAGCACCCCTTGCTGAATTGAACTCACCTCCGAGTCCATGAGACTTTCAGATAGTCTCGAATACTCATCTTTGCCCACCTGGCAATCTGAGATGCTTCCACTGCCCTCCTGGCAGTCTTCGAGATCCCGCAGTGACCTCATTTCATTGCCCAGCTGGCAATGTGAAATTCCTTGGTTGTCCTCGTGACAGTTTGTGAGATCCCACAGTGATATCAACTCTTTTCCCTCCTGGAAAACTAGAATTTCCCCCTGCCCTCAGGGCAGTTCTTGAGATCCTCCGCAGATCCCATTTTATTCTCTTCACTGAGAATTCTCCCAATCTCTGGTTCACATACCTAAACCATCTCCTCAGATCTGTCGAGGTTTTTAGCATGCCTCAACCATCCTTTTAACAGTCTACGTTGTTTTCTAGCCATCAACTCCTTGAATGTCCATTTTTCCTTCAGCTTCCTCATGGGCCATTCATATACCCACCTTGACCTGGTATTCTGCTGCATCCATAGTTCAAGCTCTTCTATTCTTTCCCTGATGTCGCCAAGTTCTTTTCCCCTTTCGGCTGGGCTCATCAGCTCCGGGCTTTTCCTTTCAATATATCTATGGCCTTCAGTAGCCATGTTGCTGCCTCTGTTTTCCCTCTTGGAAAATCCACTGCTGTCACTCTGCATATTGAGTGTTTCCAGCTTCATCCTACAGTCCTCCTGACTGCTTATGGACTGTTGCCTACCTTCAAACAAATCCTTACAGAGTTTCAGTATTTTGTCTTCTTCCTTTGCCTCCCTTGCCTGAAATATACAGACAAGAATTAGGCTCTGATACCACTTGATGTACACGTGCCCTCCCCACACAACCCATAGGTCTGGAGGTTCACGCGCACACAGGATCTTCCTTCCTCTACAGCCCGTAGAACCCCAAATGGCTCTTCTATTTCCCTATCGGGAAATATGCACCCACAACAATCCTCGTGGGATCCCCTCTTCACACTCGGGGGATCGAACTTCACAACTTCACGAGGTCTATGGTCGAACATTGTACTTTTGGATCCCCGAAACCCGACAATCCGTCAACACTGACCTTTTCCTATCGAGGTTTTCTCTATCACGGTTTCGACACTCGTGATGTCGAGTAACTTGTATCCCCGACTCCCGATTCCCGACATGTCGAAACTCCAATGCACGTGCGAGTTTGACATTTCAATGCCTTTACTCCATCGACATTTCGGATTTCACGATATCATGAATCTTGATGCAGTTGTTTTGGGACTTCTCGCCACAAAAATTCAATAACTCGTGTCACCTGTACACCACTCTAACCCTTGTGGCCCCACACTATTCTACTAGCCGTCGGGATATCGCATTTTGCGATTTCACGATTCCCATTGCAATATTACGGAGTTTCAATCCGTGAAGCCCCGATGTGTTGTGTTGGATCTCCAAAATGGATGATCACGTGGCACGCGTCCTCCCACAAATGGATGACTCAGATCAAACCTCGCCATCTCTGGGTTTTTGATGTCAAGTGACTATCCTCACGTCCTTGATATCCTCGATATCCCGATTAGCAGCTCTCATCAGGATTTCACTTCGTCTATTCTAGATGGCTTGACCACCGTGTAACTCTCGATAGATCTAACAGCTGTTGGTTTCTTTGTTCTAGATCTGACGGCTCAGATCATTTCTCCTATGCACTTCCTGGACGTGAAAATCAACGGTCCAGATCTTTCCCCCTGTCGATCTGGTAGCTACTATGTTCCCTCCTGATCTTTTCTCCTTTCGAATCCTTGAAGGATTCTTCAACTTCTGCGCCTTTGTAGAGTATTTACATGCACTTAAAAGGTGTTATCCCCCCTGAGCTTTCCTATAGCTTTGACCTCCAAGGAAACTCGGTTCTTCTTCCCTTTCTCCCTCAGATGGAGAAATTGGATTCCCTCATGGCTGTCCATCTACTGGAGCAACCCATTGCTGAGTATTTCTGGGTATTCAGCAACCCAGTGAAGATCCCTCAATGGAATCTCCTTTAATCCCAGAAATCAAAGAGTTCTCTTCTCCTATACCTATCTGCACACTAKATYAGTGCCCTCCTGGCAGAGTATCCCCTCCCAGAACCTCCAGTAGTTTTGCCTTYTTCTGTGCACCTATGWRCCCACTMAATGCCCACTTGGTAGAGCTCTYAGAATCCTCAGTGATTCTGGTTCTTCTTGAACTCACARCAGAGTTCTTCCTCTGTGCACTCCTTGCACTGGCTCAATRCCCTCCYGRCAGAGCTCCACAKAACTCCTTTGAGCTTYTGTCTRCAACTRTGTATCTCCTACACAATCCTGCCTCCTGAGGTGTTCAACAACCTCACAAGTCTTTCCTTGAGTTGTTGATTCCAGTTTATGTGCCCGCAGCACGCCTTTGTCTGAACCCGCAGAATTCAGAAGTGATTCAGTGCACTGGTATTCAGAGACCGCAGTACTCTATCATGCCCTCTAGACATGAAACCTTAAAGGCCTTCAATTATGAAACCAAACAACTCCTACAAATGCATAAACATAACATACATTCATAGCATATAAAGAACACTCATCGACATCCACATAACACATAAATACATGCAGGAAAAACTGCTTATGTTTATATTAAATGGAAAATGCCTGTTTTTACAAGGTGTTCCTGAGCTCGGCCTGTAACAAGGTCTTGGATCCTTCTCTTCTGCTCTCTACTCACAGATCCTCTACCATTATTCCTTCCTCTCATAACTCTACAACTCTCTAACTCACACTCCCTCCAAATGAGATCGAAATTGATCTTTTACATGAGGGGGCTCTTAGCTCTTCCCTCCAATCTACATACCCTATTCAATTACATTGAATGCGTTGTCTATTTTGCTATTTGGATCTAGATCTCATCCTTACAAAACATTAAAGTCCTATCTACTCTATTCCTGCACAAAGGCATGGCTCTATGGCTCAACAGCCTAAGCAATTAAATTACATTCATTCAAATTTTAAATGAGGCTGTGCCTCTCTTCAACACATGATTTGAATTTGCTAACGTGGCTGGCTGGTCAATGTGGAGAGATGCTCTTGCATCATACTCCTCATCTGCAAAATTCATGAGCTCCTGCTCATGAGCTTCGCATCTCAGCTGTGGAAATCCTCTTGGATCCCAAATCATCCTCTTGAGTTGTTCATCTGCTCCATCTTCCTGCTGATGTTGCTGGTTCTGTGCTGTTGCTACTGCTACCTTCCCTCTACTCAGCCTCTCCTTGCTGACATTCCCTCCTGATGGGATCATCAGCTCCCTGATCTCCCTGATCACTTCGTCCAACTGCTCCAATGGTCGGCCTTGTTCATGCAGTCTCCTCAGCTGCAAAAATTTTCAGCACATGGGAAGATCACTGTGATCTCCCATGCTTTCTTCATCAGCTTCCAACTTCACCTGTTGGATGTGCAAACCCTGCACTTTCACCCTTCTCTCCGGGGATTCCATCTGCTCATACAGATCAACCAAACTAATTTTGTTTGCTTCTTCTTCCTCTTCTTTTGCAAACTCCCATGTTGCAGTCTTTTCAGTCTCCTGGCTAAAAATATTGAGTTGTTCCTCATAATGCTCATCATTCCATTCTGCTTCTCCTACTGTCATATTTAGTGCTATAGCTTCCTCAACTTCCTGGATGAAAGCATTGAGACACTCCTTAGAATGTTCATCTTCTTCTTCGTCTGCTTGGGAAGCTTCCAGAGTCTGCTCCAATTCTTCTTCCCTAATAGTCTCAGCTAGTTGTCCTTCTTCTGCTATTGCTGCATCTACAACACAAATTTATGCCTCGTCCTGGGAAAATGGTAGGAATATCTGAATTCCCCCAATCATTAGAAGATTTCTATGATATTCCTCCTTTTTCAGCTGCACCTATTGATCCAAACTCACCTCTAAGTTTATGATATTCTCAGATAGTCTCATCTGTTCATCCATGCCCACCTGGAAATATGGGATTTTCCTGCTGCCCTCCTGGTGGAATATGAGATCAATCGATCCCATCTTCATCAGCACCCCTTTCTAAATTGAACTCACCTCTGAGTCCATGCGACTTTCAGATAGTCTCGAATACTCATCTCTGCCCACCTGGCAATCTGAGATGCTTCCACTGCCCTCCTGGCAGTCTTCGAGATCCCGCAGTGACCTCATTTCATTTCCCAGCTGGCAATGTGAAATTCCTTGGTTGTCCTCGTGACAGTCCATGAGATCCCATAGTGATCTCAAATCTTTTCCCTCTTGGAAAACTAGAATTTCCCCCCTGCCCTCAGGGCAGTTCTTGAGATCCTCCGCAGATCCCATTTTATTCTCTTCACTGAGAATTCTCCCAATCTCTGGTTCACATACCTGAACCATCTCCTCATATCTGTCGAGGTTTTTAGCATGCCTCAACCATCCTTTTAACAGTCTACGTTGTTTTCTATCCATCAACTCCTTGAATGGCCATTTTTCCTTCAGCTTCCTCATGGGCCATTCATATACCCACCTTGGCCTGGTATTCTGTTGCATCCGTAGTTCAAGCTCTTCTATTCTTTCCCTGATGTCGCCAAGTTCTTTTCCCCTTTCGACTGGGCTCATCAGCTCTGGGATTTTCCTTTCAGTATATCTATGGCCTTCAGTAGCCATGTTGCTTCCTCTGTTTTCCCTCCTGGAAAATCCACTGCTGTCACTCTGCATATTGAGGGTTTCCAGCTTCATCCTACAGTCCTCCTGACTGCTTATGGACTGTTTCCTACCTACAAACAAATCCTTACAGAGTTTCAGTATTCTGTCTTCTTCCTTTGCCTCCCTTGCCTGAAATATACAAACAAGAATTAGGCTCTGATACCACTTGATGTACACGTGCCCTCCCCACACAACCCATAGGTCTAGAAGTTCACGCGCACACAGGATCTTCCTTCCTCTACAGCCCGAAGAACCCCAAATGGCTCTTCTATTTCCCTATCGGGAAATCTGCACCCACAACAATCCTTGTGGGATCCCCTCTTCACACTCGGGGGATCGAACTTCACAACTTCATGAGGTCTATGGTCGAACGTTGTACTTTCGGATCCCCGAAACCCGATAATCCGTCAACACTGACCTTTTCCTATCGAGGTTTTCTCTATCATGGTTTCGACACTCGTGATGTCGAGTAACTTGTATCCCCGACTCCCGATTCCCGACATGTCGAAACTCCAATGCACGTGCGAGTTTGACTTTTCAATGCCTTTACTCCATCGACATTTCGGATTTCACGATATCATGAATCCTGATGCAGTTGTTTTGGGACTTCTCGCCACAAAACTTCGATAACTCGTGTCACTTGTCCACCACTCTGACCCTTGTGGCCCCACACTGTTCTACTAGCCGTCGGGATATCGCATTTTGCGATTTCACAATTCCCATTGCAATATTACGGAGTTTCAATCCGTGAAACCCCGATGTGTTGTGTTGGATCTCCGAAATGGATGATCACGTGGCACGCGTCCTCCCACAAATGGATGACTCAGATCAAACCTCGTCATCTCGGGGTTTTTGATGTCAAGTGACTATCCTCACGTCCTTGATATCCCCGATATCTCGATTAGCAGCTCTCGTCGAGATTTCACTTTGTCTATTCCCGATGGCTTGACCACCGTGTAACTCTCGATAGATCTAACAGCTGTCGATTTCTTTGTTCTAGATATGACGGCTCAGATCATTTCTCCTGTGCACTTCCTGGACGTGAAAATAAACGGTCCAGATCTTTCCCCCCTGTCGATCTGGTAGCTACTATGTTCCCTCCTAATCTTTTCTCCTTTCGAATCCTTGAAGGATTCTTCAACTCCTGCGCCTCTGCAAAGTATTTACATGCACTTAAAAGGTGCTATCCCCCCTGAGCTTTCCTATAGCTTTGACCTCCAAGGAAACTCGGTTCTTCTTCCCTTTCTCCCTCAGATGGAGAAATTGGATTCCCTCATGACTGTCCATCTACTCGAGCAACCCATTGCTGAGTATTTCTGGGTATTCAGCAACCCAGTGAAGATCCCTCAATGGAATCTCCTTTAATCCCAGAAATCAAAGAGTTCTCTTCTCCTATACCTATCTGCACACTATATCAGTGCCCTCCTGGCAGAGTATCCCCTCCCAGAACCTCCAGTAGTTTTGCCTTTTTCTGTGCACCTATGAACCCACTAAATGCCCACTTGGTAGAGCTCTTAGAATCCTCAGTGATTCTGGTTCTTCTTGAACTCACAACAGAGTTCTTCCTCTGTGCACTCCTTGCACTGGCTCAATGCCCTCCTGGCAGAGCTCCACAGAACTCCTTTGAGCTTCTGTCTGCAACTGTGTATCTCCTACACAATCCTGCCTCCTGAGGTGTTCAACAACCTCACAAGTCTTTCCTTGAGTTGTTGATTCCAGTTTATGTGCCCGCAGCACGCCTTTGTCTGAACCCGCAGAATTCAGAAGTGATTCAGTGCACTGGTATTCAGAGACCGCAGTACTCTATCATGCCCTCTAGACATGAAACCTCAAAGGCCTTCAATTATGAAACCAAACAACTCCTACAATTGCATAAACATAACATACATTCATATCATATAAAGAACACTCACCGACAACCACATAACACAGAAATACATGCAGGAAAAACTGCTTTTGTTTGTATTAAATGGCAAATGCTTGTTTTTAGAAGGTGTTCCTGACCTCGGCCTGTAACAAGGTCTCGGCTCCTTCTCTTCTGCTCTCTACTCACAGATCCTCTACCATCACTCCTTCCTCTCACAACTCTACAACTCTCTAACTCACACTCCCTCCAAATGAGATCGAAATTGATCTTTTACATGAGGGGGATCTTAGAGCTCTTCCCTCCAATCTACCTACCCTATTCAATTACATTGAATGTGTTGTCTATTTTTCTATCGAGATCTAGATCTCAGCCTTACAAAACATTAAAAGGCCTATCTACTCTATTCCTGCACAAAGGCACGACTCTATGGATCAACAGCCTAAGCAATTAAATTACATTCATTCAAATTTCAAATGAGGCTGCACCTCTCTTCAACACATGATTTGAATTTGCTGACGTGGCTAGTTGGCCGACGTGGAGAGATGCTCCTGCATCAAACCCTCTGTTTTTCAACAATACCAAAGTTTTGAACAGTTGAATACAACCAATCCAACCCATCCATCAAACAATGCCAAGAAGAAAGGATGGAACAGGAATAACAACAACCCAGGTCAAGGTAGGAATCATCCCCCACAGCACCAACCCACTGGGGGAAACTAGAACCAAGGCAATAATAATAAAATTCAAGGGAAAAATAACAATAATGTTAAAACCATCTTCCCTTGTGCCCTTTGTGGTGAGTTCGGCCATTACACTCATAATTTCCCCCAAATATCTGATTTCAAACATTTGAAAGACTCTAGTAGTCTTCCCCATTCTCCTGCATCGCCTGCCCCTCAGCAGGCACCACAACAATACGTGCAAAAACCCCTTCCCGATGTGCTGCAAAATCCTATTCCACATCAAGATGTGATAAACACCCAACAGGACACACATCATCCCCCACCTTAGGTGGGACAATACCTCAACCCCAATAATCTAGCAGATCATACAATTCTCCTCACAAGTGAGGAAGAAATCCTTCTGCAAACACGTAGTCATCAATATCATACACCCACTGAGTCTCCTCCCATCCCTCCAGAGACAAACCCCACATCGACGGGACCCCCATTGGTGATCCCTCACCCTTCCACCGAACCACCACTTCGCATCCCTCGCATCCCATTGCGCAGGAATGTCCACAACCCACAGGCTAGGGCAGCTCATAACTATAGTTTGGTAGATGACTTAGTGCAATCCCCGGCTGCCATGTCAGTATTGGAGGTCCTCCAGACTTGTCCTACTCAACGAAAATCATTACTTTCTGTCTTGGGGGCCATCGACCCTGCATATACCCAACTCATCACCTTTGATCTTGACAGCGGAGAACCTCGTCTTCCTGCCTTGATCACTTTTCAAATACCAGTGAAAATACGGAACATCACAGTTCATCGGTGTATCATCGATGAAGGTGCATCTACATGCATTATGTCCAAAACAGTATGGCAGAAACTTGGTTCCCCAGAACTCATACCCTCTGCCATCACATTACGAGCTTATGACGGATGCTCATCGTCTCCTGAAGGGCTCTTCCAAAATGTCCCCGTCGAACTCAGGGGCAAGACTATTCTCATCGATATCAAAGTTATCGACGCCCCTCTCGATTATAATATCTTGTTTGGTCGCAGCTACATGTACGCTATGAAGGTAGTGGCATCTTCCATCTTTTGGACAATGATGTTCCCTCACAATGGGAAGATCGTTACTATTGACCAAGTCTCACATTATGAGCCTAACCCATCTACCAACATCGATAACATTCTTCCTCTCATCCACACAAGCCACGATGCATATCCCCTTGTCGAGATGGGTCCTGGCATTTTTAAAGATCCATCCTTGTTAAGGACATACCATGGAGCACCACCACTCCTTCGTCCTTTTGATCAAGTGTGCGTCATATCATCTAACACAACTCACACAGAGGATACTCTTCCTCCTACAAAGGCGTTTATCATAACCGACATCCCCCTCGTCGCAGAACCCCCTCCTCAAGAACCTCCTGCACACTCGTCGACCCCACTAGTCCATGATTCCACCTCTCCCCAAGGACATATTCTAGTTTGGGAGACAGTTCCCCAAGTCATCACTCAAATTCCCTTCTTTTACCCTCCACTGGGTATCAAAGCTTTTCAGGTAGCCACCACGCTCACACTACCTAATATGGTGTTAGAAATCCTAGTTTGGTATTTACACCCACCAGAGATGGTCCCACGACCATCCCTTCCCCCCTAGAAATAAGGAATCCCCATGACGATTCCCATTCTTACTCCAACCACACCCCCACTCACTAACCCCCCTACTACAGCTGGGGGCAGGAGAAAGAAGAAGGAGCCCACAACTCCACTTCCTCCCCGCATCCCACCACCTTGCGTGCTATGTGAGAAAGAGGGACACCAAACCAACAACTGTCCGTTGCTACCAGAATTACAGAATTCTAGGATAACCACAATCATATATCATAGTTGATAATACATCTAAAAAACCCATGACAAGAACACACCACCCACCAAATTCTAGGCTACACCATGACAAGCACGGACCACCAAATCCCGACAACAACAAAAGCACATGCTAAACCATATTGAACAATGGAAAATGAACATAAATCCCCTCATATTCATCTCATTTCCACCTCATGCATACCTTTGTACATGAATTGGTAACCTACAAGTTTTTTGAAAAATGGAAAATAAACATATATTCCCTCATATTCATCTAATTTCCACCTCCTTCCACCGTCATATATGAATAGGTAGCCTCAATTTCCCTCATATTCATCTAATTTCCACCTCCTTCCACCTTCATATATGAATAGGTAGCCTCCATTAAAACTTACAGAGTTGAATAGGTAGCCTCTATTAAAACTTATAGAGTTGAAGGAAAATTATTATTTTTATCTTTTGAAATAATACCCTAGAAATCCCAAGAGACATTTCCCCAATCCAATAAGAAAAACAATAAATCCACATATTAAATATTCTCAAAACCCAGATTAATATGGAATTTTCAAATGTCCTAGGTAAACTTAAGAAATATTTTTCTATTTTGCAGATGTACGATTGAACCAATAGAGAGAA